>JAOTQJ010119603.1:0-10661 GCA_025642045.1 Solanum sejunctum
TAAGTAAAGATTCAGTATAAGCGGTTGTTGCGGTGTCCTATCGGCACCATTCACGGCCCCGGGGTTGGGTCGTGACAAATTTGCACTGGTCCGCGCTCCAGGCGCGATACGGACCAGGCGCACATGCCAAAATGCTTGGGCGTACAGGGCCATCGGAATTCGTTTCCATAGCAAAAAATATTTTTCACGATGAGTCCTCTAAAATTCGAGGGCTACCCTTTTTCCACTCGATTTTGCCCCCTGAACAAGAATATGAAGTTGAATTTTTGAAATCACGTAAGATTTTGAGATATATGATAAATACATCTATGGGGCATTCTGAAGCACCTTGGAAGTGTCACACGAACTCGATAAGAGGTAGATGATCATCTAAACTTCCTCTAATGTCCAACACACAAGCACGTAACATATCCTTAATTGTCCAAATAATACGCTCTATTTGTCCATTAGTGTGGGGATGAAAAATGGTGCTAAAATTTACATAAATGCCCAAAACCTTCTAAAAAGACTTCCAAAAATGTATTGTAAAGTGAGTTTCTCAATCAAAGATAATATATAATGGAACTCTATGAAGGTGAGCGCTCTCCCGGATGTAAAGTCTAGCGTAATCCTCTACTGAATTTGTCATTCTTACTGGTAAGAAATGAGTATATTTTATCAGCCTATCAAATGATTATCCAAATAAAATCATACCTGCATAGAGTAAGAGGTAAATCAATGATGAAGCTCATATTTATCCTGTCCCGTTTTCATAACGGAAGCTCAATATACTGAGCTAGGCCTCTAGGTCACTGAACCTCCAAATTCATGTCCCAGAAGTCCATTTTCATCGAGTACAAGCTTTAAAGTTTGGCTAAACCTTAATATCATAAAAATACCACCAAGTTTACTAAACCAAAAAAAAACCACTAAATGATCATTATTTTTCTTAAACAGAGAATGGTTCTTACTTTAGGTTTAATTCAACTCTCCAGGTCAATCTGAAACTAGAGAAGAAAAATAATACAAAAATCTAATGTCCTGCTTTACTTGCTGGCAGTTGGGGCATTGGGCTACCATCTCTACAATATCCCTTTTGATGTCATTCCACCAATAGATCTGTCGAAGGTCCTAATATATTTTTATCGCTCCAAGGTGAGCTGAATATCTAGAATAATGGATCTCAGAAAGAATCTTGGCATAGAGCCCTCTGATGTTTGGCACACATAAGTGATCTTGGTACCTAAGGACTCTATCTCCAATCAGCTCAAATAAAGGATGCAGTTGAGGATCCTTACGTTGTTGCTCTTTTACTTCAGTAACAAAGGAAGATTCTATTGTATCCGAAACAATTACACCCCCTACTCTCCGTATCTACTAGTCGCACCTGCAAATTAGCTAGCTGACATAGATCTTTTTCATTTTAATCTTATCAGCTTCAACATGGCTTATACTACCAATGGATTTCTGGCTAAGCGCTTCAGCAACAACATTAGATTTGTCGAGATGGTATAGAATGACATCATAGTCCTTTAGTAATTCTAGCGATCTCTTTGGAGGATTAGGCCTAGTTGAACCCTGTTAAATCCCTGTGTTATTTTTCTTTTCTTATTTCTTTGTTTCTAAAATACTATACACTTTTTCCTTTTCTTTCATAGTGAAAACATCTCTCTACTTTTATTTGGAGGATTAGGCCTAGCTAAACCTTATTAGATCTTTGTATTATTTTACTTTCTCTAGTTTCTTTGTTTCGAAAGCATTGTACAATTTTTTTCTTTTTTTCATAGTGAAAATCTCTTTCTTTTTTTTTTGGAGGATTACACTTAGTTGAACCTCATTAAATCCTTGTGTTATTTTCTTCTCTATTTTCTTTGTTAGAGATTTTGTGCTGGCTAATCAATGATATTTTTGCAACACAAACAAATATGAGAACTAAGTTTTGTTCAAACTCTGGCTAAACCTTATTATCATAAGAAACAAAAGAAAACACATCAAGTTTGCTAAAACAAAAAAACTAAAAAGATCATTATTTTTCTCAAACTGAGAATGGTTCCTTATTTTGGGTTCAACTCAGCTCTCTTGAACTTAAGCAACCAAATGCCGGTACCACTCGATTTGTCAGTTCATACATACTTCCAAGAATAACAAGGTATTAGCAATTGTTCCTTATGACAAGGTATATATATAGCAAATGTTCCTTATGAAAGGCATCAATCATGTCTAGACATGTCGTTGTAATAGTTGGGTACATTTATTTGTAAAAATTAATTTTAAGCAATGTTCAAGATAAATAGGCCACAAGTTTGAGCCTAAAAGCAATTACGTAGGTACGTAGGTTGTCTACATCACAATCCTTTGATTTGGGCCCTTTCTCGGGCTCGGCTAATATAGGATGCTTTGTACACAGGACAACTATTTAATGTTCTCGATATATGTCCAGTGTTTCTATTTGTTGCTTGCCATTGCCTAGGATTCCAACTCTTCTTCCAGCTCATTAATGTATTTACATTCACAGACATACTAATTTATAAGAGTCTATATTGTATGCTATTTTCTTCTTCCCTTTATACTCTATCTTTCACTTCAGTATTTATCTATCCATGCTTTGTGTGTTCTTTCCTTGTTTTCTGTCCAAGAAAATTATTTTCTGCATTCTGCACTCTTGCTTTGTTTCTTCTACTGCTCTGCTTGGGTGTTCCATATTTTCAAGATGGACACCACTAACAACAAAGATGTACCCCCAGTTTTTATTGATTGTTCTTGGCCAATCTCCCCCTTTATCAACAGTCGTCAGTGCATCGCGAATCAACAAATGAACCTGTGGTTAGGGATATTTTCATAGCATTATCTTCATTCATTTCCTCGTGGAAGCGGAGGTGGGGAATGATCCCAAGCTTATTGCAATTATAAAAGTTGATCAATATTACATCTTTTTTATCTTTGAAATGGACTAGATTGAAACTTGTTCGTTTTAATAAGATACTTCAACCTTTTTAGAACAGAAAACCTTTCCATACAACAGACTTCACACCACCCCTTAATAGGTTACACAGTACGATTGCAAATTAATTCTTTCCGTTTGGTTTGAATACAAATTATGTTAGAATTAGTAATATTAATTTTATTTTTTATTGGATGTTTGATATGTTGCATAATTTTAAAAATATATTGTTTGTTTACAAAAATATCCTTCACTTTATTAGTTTTTTTTATGTATTTTTTTTTTTGCTTTAGTTATTCAATACTTATTTTAAAAATAAATCTTTCATCTTACATAACTTAAATATTTTTATGTGGTGCATGGTATGTATTTAAAGTAAAACTTTGTTTTTATTTAATTTAAAAACAGAAGTTTGTTAAAATAAATTTTTTTATGAAAAATCAAAATATTAAAAAAAATAAGAATTAGTCAATAAAAATTATATTATATAGTGTAATTTTTTAATAGAAAGATATGAAGAAATATCATAAAAATAAGCGAAAGTTGTGAATGTTATTATATATTGTATTAAAAATAATATAAATACAAATAAATATTTAAAATGAGATATAAAAAAGGTTAAAAATGATACCTTTATCATTAATGTTTTTTATCCCTACATAAGTTATGTCGCGATTATTATACCCAAAAAGAGGAATAACTTATCTCAATACTATTTATTAGTCAAGCGATAAATTATTCCGAGTTTACAAACTAAACACAAATTTAAAGCGCATTATATTTTTATCCCGAAATTAAATCCATTAATATTTCACACCAAAAGACCTGTCAGTCAGATTATCAAGTATTAGGCTACAACAAATAAAGAGTTCTGTGGTCATTATTTTGCAGCAATGATATAATTTACACTATATTATATTTAGCAGGAATAGTGATTGTGAGTATATATAACCGACACTTGAACAGTGGTATTAGTTCCTAATGGGGCTCAACCAGTTGACGAGAAAATGTTAGGCGAGGCTGTGAAGGTGAAGCTGAAATGATAAAAATCAAGAAGGGTAAACTTATCTCTAGATGAAGCTGCGAGCTTGAAGAGTTCATGTACATCATAATGGACCGGTAGGATTAAGTACAAGATGAAAGAAATCCACTGGTCACTTGGAGAGATTGGGTTGAAGAAGTCTTCATCGGAATTGATTTCATGGCGTCGTGAGATTTGTGACGCAGAAGTGAACTCAATCCAAGCCCAATCGAAGAGAGGGACCATTGGGGGTTTCAACATCACCATTTGCACATGGTTGAACCCAGGAGGACTGAACGTCAGCTTGTCGATTTGGAGTCGGACATCAGATTAGGAACAGGAACACACTTTCGTAATTTTGAATAGAAGAGGCAACTAGGTAGAACTTTATTTCTACTTTGTATGGACCCGTTGCTGGGCATCTCTTTAATGTCCTTTTCTGTTTCTTTTGGGCTTTATGAGCCAAACATATCTTTTTTTATAAAATAAAGGGCGTTGTGCCTTCTTTGATTTAAAAAAAAAAAAATCAACACTCTAAACAGATGCAGCTAAAAGAAAAAATTACTGTCACTAAATATCTTTTTTGTTATAATGAAATTACTAACCAATTTATTTAGTACATTGGTCGAGAGATCATAACTGATGGATGCCAATTATTTGTATTTATGATCTAGGGGAATCTTGGATATAATCTCAAATTCCATCAACTTGTATCATTCATTTAAATGTTATGGATTTTAAGCGATTAGTATTAGACAAAGAATCTAATGAAATTTTACAAGCAGTAATGGTGAAAGTTAAAGTTCTCCAAGATGGTGTCAACCAGTAATAGAATGTAGTTAGACAATTGTGTCACAACTAACAAAGTGTATACATGTGGGATGAAAAATGTGCTTTCAGATACGATTTTGCGGAAATTTTGCTTGTGGTTGAGTAGCTATTGTGTTTATAATGGCTTGCGCAGAACAAGTAAAAACGTGAGATTATATTATACAGGATAAGTTAAAGTCTTGGTAGGCTATGTTGCTTGGACTCTTAAAAATATTGATTGGTGTGTATCGAATTCTTCAAAAATAATGTATTTTTTAAGAATTCAATATGGGTGCAATAACATTTTTAGAGAGTCCGAGCAATTAGTAGGTTTGCCAACTTGCCCCTCATTTGATCATCCCTGGAAGAGACATTCACTGGATGAAAAAACAGTAAAACACTAGTGATAAGACACGAACTGATGTTGTCAACTGTTAATGTTTTATCCATTTTAAATTGTCGAAGTATTCCTATCGTCTAAAGGTATAGAGAAAGCTTTTCTTGCCCAAAAAGGCCCATTAGCTCAGTTGGTTAGAGCGTCGTGCTAATAATGCGAAGGTCGCAGGTTCTCGAGACCTGCATGGGCCAATTATTAGTTTTGTCTTACTTTTTTATCGGTTTCCATCCTATGTGGAGGTGAGTTTTTTTCTTTTTTCTTCTTCTTTAAATTATTGGTTTCTCAAGTGTGGAGGTGGTTTTTTTTTTAAAATTATTGGTTTCTCACGCAGTGTGGAGGTATTTTTTTTTTTTTTAAATTATTGGTTTGTCAAGCGTACTATTGTATCCCTATTGGAGGAAGACTATTCTAGATTCACACTTCGTAAGGCTCGAATTCGACATCTCTAATTAAGAAAGAAATGGTTTCATCTAATGTATTACATCCTTTTGTGGTATGTTGAGGTCAATAATCAACTTATAAAAGTCATTTGATATCAGAAAAAAGAGTAAAATTTAAAAATAATTCAATAATAAAAAGTAAAACTAAAAGATAACAAGTATCCTATTTTCCCATCTCACAATTGTATCAAATTGAACCACAATCAATGATGCAATCGTAAAATGGAGATATTGATATCGAATTAACAGATGGAGAATGATTTTGAAATTTATAGTTAATTACTTATGATTTTGAAATTTATAGTTAATTACTTATGATTTTGAAATTTATAGTTAATTACTTAACAATCTAACCGTTCAACCATTAAAAATTGTTAATTCTTATATCTCTTTAGATATATACCCTGAAAGGTTAACCATAAAGCAAGCACATCATGTAGCTAACCTTATATGTAAAGCTAATGAGCTATCTGTTCATATTTTGTAAGTCATTGTGATAATATGGTTTAATATATAGTTGTTTTGGTGTGTATTATATTAGATCGCTACTAAATAGGTTAAAGCTTATCATGAAGTGTTTTTTCTCGTTTGTACTTTTCTCTATTGTTTACTTTCTAGGGCAGTAATCACACATACAAAGAAAATTCACATGGATTAATACAAAAATATATCATTGTCCATAAATGTAATTTTCTCATAATGATCGATGTTGAAAATCAATAAATATTAATTTTTCTACTCCTGTAATTCGTTGATTAGCCATAAATTGTCCGTCAAATGCTAAATTTATAGTATTTTATGCAAATCAATTGATATCTTATTTATGACGTTAGCATATTAGTAATATTAAAAATCGATAACTAATAAATTGAACTGATAAATATATATATCCAATCAATAGGGCTAGGTATTGGTCAGTTCAATTTGCTCCATAAAACATGCTTTAGTATTCTAGTTTGGTGAAAATGTTCATTGAAATCAAATTAAAATAAATTTGGTTGGATTAGGTGCATAAATTTATCAATTAAATATATTACATTTATCAATTCAATTTATTGAGAAAAATTAAAGTATGTTGGGTTAGGTGCATAAATTTGGGCCAATTTTCTATAGGCTAAGGTGGCATGGTCGTAATGATTGAGAAATTTGATTAATCAAAATTATATTATTTAAAAATTAAATATCAAATAAAATAAATAAAATATAAAATTCAAAATCAAAATTAAACAGCCAAATTAAAAAAATACAATTGAACTCGAAACTAAAATAAATTTAATTTGATCGATTTTTAAGAATCAAAATATATTTGAACTTACGATGGAACTATCCGATAAGCATATCATAGAAGCTAAGGTGTCTAAATTAATTAAGATAAAATTAAGGGTGTCGGTGAGAATCGTTCAATGTCACGTTTCAATAAAAGTTTGATTTAACAAATCAACATATCAATTTTTGGATGACTTTTTTGGAGATTATGTTTCCTGAAAGCTTACCAGCATGATCAGAATATTTAATATTTGGTCTAATAACAAAAATTAATTGGTAGAGAACGAACAATAATTTTATTAATTTAATTCTGAGCACACCTCCAAATCTACGGCATCTGATTTTTGTTATTAGACCAAATATATAAATATTTGTTGATAATTGATGGTGAGACTTTAATCCCCTAAATTTTTGCTTGTTAAATACCGTAGTAAGTATGTAATAGGAAAAGAATGAAATGACAGGAAAACAACAACCTTTATGTGAAAATAATTGTCACTGTCACGTTATTGTGAATTGTGGTGGAATAGTTAGAATTTTTCATCCTTAATTAATAATTTTAAATTCGAATTCTTAAAAATGATGAAAAAATTCTGTTAAAAGGATCTCTATTAAAAATATAATGCACAAATTTAAATTTTATCAAACTCTAATATAAATAATAAATAGCTAATGGTAAATATAAAAAATTATCACTGTCACTACAAATTATGTTTTGGCTTTTCAAAATCCGGAAAGATACGCCTTATTATTTTAATTACTTTGCACAAATCTTCGATTACTTTTCACTTGCGTTATTGTCTTTATTTATTTCTTATTTCTTCTTGTAGGGCAGAGTTTACAAGTCTTGATCTGAAAATTCACTAACTTATGTCGTCAACAATGATTAAATTTATCCCTAACTTGATTAATCTGTCCATTCCATTTTAACCTAGCTTTAGTTAATTTCACATTTATTAAGAAAATAATAAATATAAGATATTGGTGTACTAAGTAACTTCTATTTAGTAAATGTAGACTCATTATTTTTCCTCTTAAATATTGTGCAAATATAAAGTTTCTTAACGTGATCGTTATTTTGGGATAAATTTTTTAAGGTAAACAACAGTTAAAATAAAGAAGGTAGTTGAAGTTAAGTTATATAATTGTTTCTGCATAGAAATGGGAAAATGAATAAGTTATTTGGATATTTATCCAAATTTTCCATTTTAATTGAGTTGGGTACCAATTCATTTAAGATGAATAAAGATGGGTAACATTAATAGTTATTCATTTAAGAAAGTGTAATACCAGATAAATTACCAAAATGCCCCTAGAATGAAATCGTGCGCATAACGCGTCCCTCCAAGTTCGGATGGAAAATTCGAGACCGAATTCATGATCAGCACGAAAAACTGTGTGGAAAAGTGATCTCGACTCAATTTTAGAGCATCCGGATCGCAAAATAATTTTTCGATTTGAAGACTGAGATAGTGAGGGTGCAAGATGGGGCTGCGATGTGCCCTAGTCGTTGACCCACACTTATAGTTTTTTTTAATTTTTTGATAGGGGTTGAATTTTCAGAAATACACAGGTGTGCGACAGGTCCGCGACCCCGACCCTTTCCACCCAAAGTCCAAAATTATAAATCTTTTTAGGGGCATTATAAACTTTTTCTCACCTCTTTTAGACTTAACCCACTACCACTATAAGTTGTTTTGGGCCTTATAAAAGAGTTTCAAAAACCTATTCTAAAGCCTCTTACACTAAAACTAAGTAGAAACCTTGAGCGAAAAAGAGGGAGAAAAAGCTAGGGTTCAAAGGATTGAGGCTAATTTCTTGAGGAATTGATTGTCAAACTCCATACCAGGTACGTAAGGCTGCCTAAAGCGTTGGATTGTGTTCATCCACACGTCCCTTCACTTACTTGAGTTAAAATCATGAGTATGAATTGCATGTCTTAAATTCTGTGGTTCTTGAGTTTTAATTTCTCGAACAAGATTGAGTTTCTTGAAATTATTTGAGTCAAATTATGAGATACACCATTGTTATCTTGAATTATAAAAGTATTTCACATGATTGATGCATGAACCCTAACCTTGGTATCTTCCTTGCTTATGGATTGAATTGAAATTGTGAACCCAACTGTTGAACTAAGTAATGTAAACCTGAGAAGTATGTTTTCTTGCTTCATGTATGTTTCTTGCTTTGTGTGTGAGTGTAATGATTATCCATCATGTCGTGTATGCTGAGCATGCTAATATGATGTCACTTGACTGCAATTCATGAGAGTCTTGTATGAAGTGGATTAGAATCTTGAGTTGCATTGCATGGACGACGGTCTTGAGTTACTGATTTGTTGAGTAATTGAGTTGAGCTACAGAGAACTGAGTTGACTTGTCTAAGATGAGTCAAAGAGATGAGTTGAGTTAATTTCTATGAGCATGATTTAGTCTTGGAAGGAGTATTGAGCACCGAGTTAGGTGAGGAGAGTCATCCCAGAACTGCATTGCCAGCGTGGAATAGTCATTTCAACATAATATTAGCGACTCTTGTCCCAAAAGTTGGATGTTCTCTTTGGATCTGAGAGAGGGAGTGTAACACCCCACATTTTACATATACTAACACTATGTAAGTGAATCATGTTATGGTTTGATCAAATTAGCGTCAATTTTTGAAAGTGCTTGAATCTTGTGTTAATGGGCGATATGTGAGTCTAAATGCTTAAGAGGATCGAGGATATATATGTGTTAGTGTTAAATTGAGGATATATCATCCCTAAGGTAAGTAAAAAAATTGAGGTTATCGTATGACTTAGTAATCTAGTAGGTGAGTTACCAACTTTCTTAGCTTAAAACTGATAGCTAAACGGAGACGAAGCTCGACACTGAATTTATTCAAGTTCGATTATGAATAGGTTCCATGTTAAGGGTGTAACTTTGACCCATGTTTTAGTATTATAAATGGACCTTATTTTGAGTCCAAGAAGAATTTTAAAACGTCCTAAGTACACGACAAATCACTTGGCCATTTGGACCCAAAATAAACTAAGAATAAAGCTGAAAATTGGCAGCAAAGGTCCATCATATTTGAGACATAATTAAAACTAATTTTAGAGGATAAGATGCAGAATTATTAGACTATTAATGGGTGTCATTATCAGGTCTAAAGTGGAGGACAAAGCTGGCCAAAATTATCATTAAAAATGGGTCAAGTGCAACACTAAATCATTCCACTAGGAAATAAAGTTTCAGCTTTCTTAAAGTATTTTGTCCTTTCTATAATTCACTTCACCAAGCTGGAAACTAAATTGTCTAAGACTTTTGAAGGGAATCTAAAACATATAAGGCAAACAAAACTAATTATAGTTGTGTATTTAGTATGATTTCTTCATGAAAAATAAGAAGTATATGATAGTATCTTTGCTGGAAATTCTGGACAGCTTGTGTCCAGAAAGTTGTTGCACACTTGCCTTTTGTTTTGGTGACTTCTATATGGTTTTGGGGCTTTACTATGAAGAGAATTTGATGTTCTTAACATGGTTTAAGTTATAGATATAGCTAGTAGGATGTCTTCATGTAAAACAAGAAGTATATGCTATTATGTTATATTGGAAATTCTGGACAACATGTATCCTAAGTATCGTTGTGAACGTTTCTTGTTGTTCAAGAGGATTTTTGTCACAGCCCAACCCCGGGGCCATGTCTCGTACCTATTAGGCACTTAAACCAGTATTAAATCACAAAACCATAACTTAAAGTCTAAGAATTCTACCGAAATTTCGGCAGAGTTTCCTCTGTTTTATTAACTAACTGCACCTGCAAAGAA
>JAOTQJ010119614.1:0-10660 GCA_025642045.1 Solanum sejunctum
TCGACTCATACGAAAACTTAATTGCTAGAAATTCTTTGAACTTGGCTTGATGTAAAAGATCTCTTATGACTCTAAATTACATCTAATATACTTTAAATACTTAGGAATTGATACTAGCACATATATACAATTTACAAGTTATTGGTTTACCTAACTTTTAGAAAATCATACATTAGAACTACGACCTCATATCAACTCCAATTTCATTCTCATACTAAGAAATTGACTTTAACATCTATGCTCAATTAAGAATCATCAATTAAAACCCTATATCATATAAAGGATAACTCGATCTTAGCTTAAAAAAATTTGGGATGTTACGGTTTTGAAGGTTGTTCGGTATGCCCATAAAGCTTCGCCAATCTTCTCATGCCAATCCTTCTTATTCTTGGTGATGACTTTCTTTAATAAGTTACCTAGTGTCTTGTTAAAAGCTTCAGCAAGGACATTGACATGTGCATTATATATTGAAGACTTGTATTGCTCAAACCTAAATTTCTCGCACAAACTCCTCATAAGCTTGTTGTCGAAAGGCATCCCATTATCAGTAAGTATGTACCTTGGTATGCCATACTTGAAAATTTTATGTTGACTTGATAAAGTCAACAACATTTTCCTTCTTCACTTCCTTTAATGGAATAGCCTCAGCCCATCTCGAGAAGTAGTCAGTGGCTGGTAAGATATATATCTGATCTTTTGATGACTTGGGAAGAGGTCCAACAATATCAAGTCCCCATGCATCAAATGGTCACGATGCTATGGTTGGGTGAAGAGGCTCGGGGGGTTGGTGTATGTAATTGGCATGGAATTTACATGCTTGATACCTTTTAGCATGATCTAGACAGTCCATCACCATTGTCAGCCAATAGTATCCCATCTCTTGATGCGGAAATGAAACTTGTGCCCTGATTGATGTGCCCCACAAGTGCCAGAATGCACTTCTTTCATTATTTGTTGAGCTTCTTCTTTGTCAAGGCATCGTAGGAATAGCCCTTCGTTCAAATGATGAAATAATATCCCTTCATAGAGAATGAATTATGGTGCCCTACTCTTGATTTTTGCTCTTTTTCTGACATTTTCAGGTAATATTCCATGTTTAAGATAGCCAATTAGTGGCTATCTCCAATCCTCTTCTTCAATAACCTAAATAGACATATGATTACTCTCATTTATATCGAGGAATAACCCATCGATAACATACAAATACTTTTGTCGAATCACTTTCTCCAAGTGCCATTGTTATGGCTAAGTTATCCAAAGCATCAGCCATGCGATTTTCTTCTCTTGGGACATGATTTAATAACGCTTGATCAAAGCTCTTGAGCAAATAATGGCATATTGATGACACTACATAAGATCCTCTTTTTTTACCTCATAACATCCCAATAGTTGATTGAGGATCAAATTAGAGTCACCATAAATGTTCAACTGTGGAACCTTCATATCCGATGCCATTTCAAGACCAATAATCAAAGCTTGATATTCTGCGACATTGTTAGAGCATGTTTTACCTAGAACAAATGAAAATGGTGAGATTAGTCTTTCAAGAGATATCAACATAACTCTTGCCCCCACTCCATCTCGACGTGAAGACCCATCAAAGAACATTTTCCATGCCGATAGACCTTCAATGAATAACATATCTTCATCAGGAAACTCATTTGAAACCTCACTCTACTGGAACAGGATGATCATCAAGGGAATTTGCTAGTGCTTGCCTTTTTATAGCTTTTAGAGGCGTGTATATGATGTCATGTTAGTTAAACAATATAGTCCATCTTGCTATACATCCAAAGAGAACTGGCCGAGTCATTACAAACTTTATATGATCATCTCAAGAAATCAATTGGATGGTATATTCTTTAAAATAATGCCTTAGCTTCTTTATCGCCTGAACCAATGCTAAACACATTTTTTCGACAGGCGTGTATTTCAACTCAGCTCCTATCAAAGTCCAACTCAAGTAGTACAATGCTTGTTCCTTATCATCCTTATTCTTTTGAGCTAATAGTGCCCCAAGTGATTGCTCTTGCAATGCGACATTAAGTATCAGTGGCCTTCCAAATATTGGTTCCCCTAAAATAAGTGGATTCAATAAATGCCTTTTGATGCTTTCAAAAGCATTCTGGCATGATTAATCCCAATGAAAAGAGGCATTCTTGCTCATTAGATAGTTGAAAGGTTGGCATCATCCAGTTAGATTAGAGATGAACCTTCGAATAAATGCCAGATTTCCTTGTAAACTATGAAGCTCTCTCAAATTCTTTGGCTCTAGAATTTTTTGAATGGAATCAATCATTGTTAGATCAACTTCAATTCCATGATGATGAACAATGAACCCAAGAAACTTTCCTGAAGAAACTCTAAATGCACATTTGCATGGATTCATCTTCAAGTCAAACTTTCTTAATCGTTCAAAAACAATTCAAAGATCTTCAAGATGGTCATGCCTATGCTTCGTATTTACCACCAAGTCATCAACATAACACTCTACCTTTTTATGAAGCTTGTCATAAAAAATATGTTGGATTGTATATTGGTAGGTGGCACCAATATTCCTTAAACCAAAAGGCATCACCTTGTAACAATGTATTCTCTTTGGAGTCCAAAAAGCAGTGCATTCCTCGTCTTTTGGAGACACTCTGATTTGATTATACCCGGATGGCCCATCCATGAATGCCATAGCCTTATGCCAAGTTGTATCATCCACCATGAGTTCGATAATTGCTAATGGAAAGCCATATTTTGGACATGCTTTGTTCAAGTCTCAAAAATCAACACAGACGTGTATTTGGCCATTCTTTTTCTTGACAAGTACAATGATTGAAATCCATGATGGGTACTTCACTTCTCGAATAAATCCAGTCACAATGAGTTTGTTAACTTTAGCTTCAATTTATGTCACCAATTTAGGGTGAAACATACTGGAACGTGCCCCACTTTTGATTCCTAAATGGTGGATAGCTATCTTAGGACTAAGGCTGGGCATTTCTTTATATGACCAAGTGAAGACATCTTTGTACTCGAACAATAGCTTGAAATATTCACTTTCTTCCTAAGGCGTAAGCAATGTACTAATGAAGGTTGGGCGTGGATCCTCCAAAAGTGCGTAGATTCAACTCCTTGAGTTTATCCACTATCGATTGCACACTATCTTCAAGTTGAGATGGAACTTCTTTGACATTATCATCCACATTATCAAAGCATGGACTATCTTCTATTGTTATGTGATATGACGTTTGCACAAAGTTTGAATCTCCATTTTGCATTTTGCCAAAGGATGTAATGACTTGTTCTTGTTTCTCATTTGTTCTCCCATGAAATTGGTTATGAATACAATGGTACTTTTCTTGCCTTTAACGAGCCTTCAATACTGATTGATAAAACAACCTTCCTTTTTATATGTGACAAAAAACATTATGGATTTCTTTATCATCCATATCTTTACAAAAATCTTGTCTTTCATGCTTTACTACCTTTTCTGATAGTGAAATCCTTATGGCCCCCAAGTGATGAAAGACTGAGATTTTTTAGGTCACGACATCTTCTTCGATCTATTTAGAAGCTTCACCTTTACACTTGCATGCTAATCTTTCAAATATAGAGTTTTGGGGTGTCAATTTTCCTATGCGGTCAAACACTAAAGCTCGTTATTGAGTTTTCGCTTCTCCAACCTTCTCGTCCTTCCCTATGGAGGTGTAGTGTGACAAAGCCGTCTCCCTCTTAGATGAAATTCGTAAAGGTTCTGCTAAGCTAAATTTGATCCCAAACTTAGGAGTGGTGACATAATACCCCTGCTTTCTCAACGTCACCTGAGAATTTGTAAGCCCATGTATCTTTTCACCAGTGACTTCTTCTTTCAACTCGCCTAACCTTGTCGGATTTGAGAAATGATATCCTGATTTTTAAAGCATCCTGAAGACCTTTGGGTCAAAGCATCCTCTTATTCCACTAATAGTGCTATTTTTTCCTTGGAAGGCTCTGGAGTTACAGATGATACTTGAGCAATTAGGATGGTCATATTCTCTTTCAAGTCTTGGCATAGATCATGACTCATCCCTTTGCTTGAAGGATAAACTTGTTGAGTACATTCTTCCAGTAGAGGTTGCCCGTTTCTTTCACATTCTCGTAGGATATAGCAAGAAAATGGGTATTCTTTTCCGACCCTTGCATACATATGTTCTTTAGATGGTGAAAGCTTAATAGATACTTCTTTGGTACTCTTCTTAAGAACATTGACAGCAACCCATTGAATGTTATTCTCTTTTTTTGAATCGATAGCAACTGAATCATTCAATGTGAGTTTCCCCATGTTTGATTTACAAGATTCTACATGACTCAGTCTCAATAAAAGGACTGATGTCTGCCTAATTTTGACTATTTCTCCAACTTTTACATACTTCATGCACTAATGCAAAGTAGATGCTACCACTCCATTTTCATGAACCCAGGGATGTCCAAGCAACAAGTTATATGACGTTTTGTCATCTATGACATGAATCAGCATATTTGATTTTATGTCACCAATAGATAACTCTATGCAATTCGGTCCTACGGCCTGTTGTCCACCTTGATTGAAACCTTGGATCAGTAAGTTACTCGTGGACAATTCCTCAATCATTATTCCAAGCCACTTCATGACTAGTTTTGGCATGATGTTGACTATTGAGCCTCCATCTATTAATATATGATTGAAGTGTTATTCTCGAATGGCTCCGACAAAAAATAGAGGCCTATTGTGTGGCTTAGACCCTAACAATAAGTCATCATCCATGAAAGCAATTGTAGCAAAACATGGGGCGACTTGTTTGTTAGAATGACTTTCTTGTTCCATCATTAGCTTAAGCCCATCTTTCGTTTTCTTTGCTTTTTCACTGCTAGAAGTCACATGTGTTGAACTGATTTCACTGTCTTATAGGAACTTCTCAAAAAAATGTTTGTGCAATGTAATCAACTTTCGAACCTTCTGCGATGAAAGACCATTGGGCTTCTTACTAGTAGAAGAACGGACATTCTTTAATGCCTATACTTGTTCCACATCATTCTTCCCTACTCTTGGCTTGGGAACTCGTATCTTCAGAACTTTATGATGCTTGCTTCTTATGAAAAACTAAAGTCCAACCATCAACTAAATTATCTTTAGATTCGTCATCTGCCTTTGGTGATCTTTCCAGAGTCTCTTGTAGAAAATCAATGCTAATGGGAGTAAAATTACCAAATTGAAAAAAAAAGTAGTGTTTGGCAACTTTGAACACTTCATATGGTTGGCCATCATACTAGCATGATTTATTCCTGCTATTTCATCCATGTCAATGATAATTTTCCCTTCCCTTACCAGCATTAGAATTTTCTCCTTCAAGATGAAACATTTTTCCATCGGATGACTAATGACATGGTGAAAATACTTAGGATCACTAACTTTATTAATTTCCTCGGGCCTCTTTGATTCAGGAAGCTCAATGACCTTCTTGGCTAGAAACTCATCGAGAATCATAGAACGTCTGAGTGAGGAAATGGGTAAAATGTTGCCTCTAACTCCTTTAAGATTGGACGACGTTTTTCCTCCCTTGGATATTGACTTGAAGTTTCTTCTTCCTTAACCTTTTGCTTAATTGTGACCTTTACAGAAGTTGCCTTTACCGTTATAGATTCCTTAGTTTGAACCTCTAAAGTCATACCTTTCTTGAACTCTTTCTTTGCCCAGATCAACAAAAAAGGATGCCTTTCTATGACATGCGATGCTCAATCCATGTCATGTGCTGGCGTAGCAAGTTCTTCAAAAGTCTAGGGTTTGATCCCTTGCAGGATGTACAACAGACCCCAATGCATCCCTTTAATACATATTTCCATTTCTACTATTTTAGTAAGTCGATCTTTACAGTCTAAACTCAATGCTCTCCAATGGTTGATGTAATCCATCACAGACTCATAATTTCTCTGTTTATTTCCAATCAATTCTATCATGCTCACAATTCATCGAGTGCTACAGAAATGGTTGAGAAACTCTTTTTCTAATTGCCCCAACTATTAATGGACTTATTCTCTAGTTTGATACACTTGTCAAATTCATTTCCTTTCTGCGAATGAACAATTATCTTACGAAAAGATCGTCATGTGTTCCAGCATTGTTACAAGTTTCAACAAAGTGGGCAATGTGTTGCCTCAGATTTGCTTTGACATCAAACTGTTGCAACTTTGGTGGTTGATAATTCATTGCCATGGGCAGACAATCAATCCTTTTTGTGTAAGGCTTAGAGTAGTACAATGAACTTTACAGTGATCCACTATATTGAGCTCTGATGGTTTTTGATATCATGTCTTGCAATTGTTGAACAGACTACGCAACTATCGGACAAGATTGTTTGTTCCTTTTGGAATTTAGACCTTATAGGTGACTCATCAACATCCTTATTTTGCAGAGTAAATCTAGGCAGACAAGTGGGGATGTGACTTGACTCTCCAGGTGAGAAGGACTCTATCTTATTCATAAGTTGAGCGATTTGAAGATCTTTATCCTCGACAGACTTCTTCAAATCCTCAATAGCTTGTTCTATCATTGCAATCTTCTTATCTGAGTTAGTTACATCTGCTATCAAAGCATTGACATTTGTTAGACTTGGAGAGTTCAACAAGCTCTCCGATTCACCTATGTTGAAGCCAGTAAGGCAGAATTTATCAAATAATATAGACGCAAGGTAAACTTTAGGGCTTGTATATTCAACTGCTAGATTAGATTTGCTCTTTTTTACCAGCTCCAAGGAAGTGAAGTATTCATGTCCATTCAAACCACTAGTTTTGAACTTGCATCGAGTGATGGCGCCACTATGACTAAGCTCAGTAGATGTGGAAGTAGTAGAGTCCTTGCATAAAGCATCATTGATTTTTTTAAAGTCCATTGCTATAGTTGAATTGATTTGCAGGAAGAAGAAATGAAGAGCAGAATTGACCCCACTGGGTGTGCCAGTTTGTTTACAACATATTTTTAAAGTAATAGAAAATAAATTTCAATCACTAATAAAATATGAAAAAATATAATTTTATTGATAAAGAATGTGGGTACAAATCTGTTCCTCTCTTGATTCTTCTCTCATAAGATTTCTCCATGATTTGAGGGTTGGCGTATTCCTCGAATGTAGGATGATTTTGACCTCCTTAAGACACATTTTGATCTCTACGGGATATTTGAGATGTCTTTTCAAGGGAATTTAGTATCCTTTATATAGGCATGAATTAAGGTTTAGGGTTTAGTAGCCTCCGAGAAACCTTGACTGAAATAGGACTCATTTTGTAAAGTCCTACAAAATTTTAATGTCTACAAATGCCCTCTGCTTCAAGGCTTGTTGGAGTGTAGACTTGATGAAACTCAAAGACAAGACTTGAAGTACTTATTTCTCCACCTTTGCTAGCTTTAAATTTGCAGATCTTGATTTTTGAGAGAAGGGATGAAGGGTAGATTTGATCCCACTGGGCGTGCCAAATTTTTTCGCAACAAATTTTTGTGAAACCTGGAAAATTAACTACAACCAAAATAACTAAAAAAAAGATAATTTTGTTAATGAATCTTTAGTGAATACAATTCCGTTGTTCTTTTAATTCTTCTCTCCTGACGCGTTTCTGTGATTTGAGGACCTATTATAGCATATTTCTCGAATGAAGGGTGAGACCTCCTTGAGATGTGTTAGGATCTCCAGGAATGTCAGCAACACTTCGTCGTTTCAAGTTGATCTTCGGGAAGAACTCCTTTGACCACCTCTTCGAAGAGCTATATAATTGGTGTTGTAGCTTTTCTCCAATACTTGCAGAATGTCCTCAAAAAATTATGTGACTCTCCTATTTATAGTTGTAGGAGTGAGGCAGTCCAAATATGGATGAACTCTTTGCCTTTTTCTGATTGGTTCTTGTAAGTCATCAAGCTTATCACAAACACTATGTGATATGATCAATTTTTGATTAGTTGTTGAACTTTGACCAGGATTGCCACATCACGAGAACACATGGCATTCTCTTGTTGGTCTTGAACTTGATTGGAATGCCAAGTCATCTTGACGCGTGGCATAAGTTTAAGCCTCAAGATGAAATGGAGGTTGGACTTGAAATTAATAAAAATGGACTTATTAATTTGTGAAGTCCACATTAATTAATTTAATACAAATGATCATGAATTAAAATTCAAATTTTTGTATGAATTTAATTCACTAAAATTTATGTGTCTACATTGATATAATAGTATCTCATGGCATTAATGTTTTAAAGACTAAATGGTGCACTTGGTTGAATGGAAGGGGGTCTTGGAGAAACTTTCTATTTGTGAGTCAAGATAGAACCTCAATGGGCAATGTTTGCTCTAGTTTTTGTTGTTTTTTATGTTGAAACTGCTTCTTACGCATGGACAATGAGTTTCAACGTACGACATTTTGTAGCATAAACCCATTACCTTATAAGTGGAAATTGCCACAACATGGACTTCTAAGCAAGAATTATTGTTGTAGGATAATAGATAGGATGATTTGAAAAATGTTATGGCATTATAATTTCTCAAGATCACATATTCAAAGTGTGAAAACAATCTCTTGGTAAGATTTGCTTTTTATAGACCCTTGTATATGATCTTTGATGAAACATATGCATAGTGAGAGTTTAGTGCACTAGATTATTGATTAATGAGCTTGATTGAATGGAGTTACTTGAAACAAGAGGGTACAATACCCATCTAATACTTCATTCCTGTTGAGTGGTCTTTAAATGCTAAACAAAGTCTTGTGAAGTTGGTTGAGGCTATTAGAATTCTCTGTATCATTGTGGACAATTTTGTGGCTATTGAAAGTCTTTTCTAGGCTAATGTCTCCAGGTATTAGGAGATTTTATTTGTTTGTGTGTTAATCCATAAATTCTTTGGTGGTATGACTTCTAGCAATTTTTTCGTGAAACATTTATAAAACTTCATGTAAGAACCTAAGAAAGAATTTTGACAGCCTTGGCCCAATACATAGAGTATTTTTTGATATTTAGGGGAGAAATTAAACGAATTTCTTTATTTTTCATGTGTTAGTCCATTAAGTTTTTAATATTATAGTTTCCAATCAATTTTTCCTTGAGACCTTTACAAAACCATCAGTTAGGACTTACGGAAGAGTTCCAATAGCTTCAACCTGATCCACAAAGCATTTTGTGGTATTTAGGGGCCACTCAATTAGAATTAAGTGATTTTTTCTATGTTAGCCCATGAGTTTTTAATGGTATGAATTTCAATCAATTTTTCATCAAATCTTTAAAGAACTACCCATTTGGACCTGGGTAGGTATTCCAATAGCCTCGGTTTGATCTGCGGGGCGTTGTTTTTTAAATTTAGGGTCCACACAATAGGTTTTAGGCAATTTTTTCTATTTATTGTGTATGTTGGCTTATGAATTTTTTCGTGGTGTGGCTTCTTATAAATTTTTTTGAGAGATTTTATAGAATCGTCTATAAGGACCTGGAGAAGAATTGTGATAGACTCGACCCATCTGCGAGGTACTTTTTGGCATTTAAGCATTTATGAGCCATTAAACAAGAATTAGACAATTTCATCTATTTTTCCTATGTGTTATCCCATGAGGTTTTTGTTGGTATGATTTCTAATCAAATTTTTCGTGAAACCTTCACTAAATTGTCCATAAGCATCCGGGAAGAATTCTGATAGCCTCAATCAATCAGTGGGGCATCTGTTTTAGCAATTATGGTACATTTAACAAGAATTAAGTGATTTTCTCTACTTTTGTGTATATTAGCTCATGATTTTTTGGTGTTGACTTATATCAATTTTTTTGTGAAATCTTTACAAAACCATTTGTAATGACCTAGGGAACAATTTCAATAGCCTTATTCACAAAAACCTTTAGTTTATTCATTTAAATATAATTATTTTCTCAAAGATTTATTTAAATAAAAGAAATATTCTTTATTATGTAATGAATTATAAAATACATTGTACCAAGTGCAACACACGTGTCCAAAGACTTGTTTCTTTATTCTTGATATTTTATATGATGTATGCATAAGTATTATCTACACTATACTCACCTCATGCCTCACCTATGAATATCTATGACTATGAAATTACAACAATCTTTTTATCCATTAAAGATATGAGTAAATTTTGTATATGCTTGCTCTCTCTAGGCTCTATCAATGAGATTGTATAAATATATAAAATTTGACCAATCATTAAATAGATATACAAAAATATCTATCAATGTTTTCTTTAGTTTCATGAACTTCGATTATAACGTCAGGATTGACTAATAAAAACATAGCTTTTTGAGTAGGATCTCTCGAAGTTGAATTCGAAAAGACCTCTTTTTGCTTCGTTTATCAATCCAAAATTATTTTTGGATCCACCATAGTAGACACTTTCTATCTTGTTTGACATTGTTTATACAAGATAATATTCAATAGACTGTCGGTTCAAATAAAAGCAAATCAAAAAAAATAAAGTGAAAAGTGATACTAGTGTCACCTAAATAGGTGAAAGAAATATACATCTCATAATGAAATATTAAGTGAAATATAATGTCACGGCCCAATTCCGGGGCCATGACTCGTGCCGGTTAAGCACTTAAACCCATATTAAGTCACAAAGCCACAATTTAAAGCCTAAGAATTCTACCAAAAATTCGGCAGA
>JAOTQJ010119645.1:0-10659 GCA_025642045.1 Solanum sejunctum
ATTAACTATCAAAGATAAAATAGGAAGAATAGTGTCATTTATATATTAATTTTCTGAAATAAACATATATTAAGTATAATATATTTATAGTAATAACGACATATAAAAGGGACTGAAAGGAATAAGTCAGGAATACATAATTTCTTAAAGTAATTTAATAAGTATTGAAACAAGAATTAATTGTAAATATGCATGAATACAAAAAATAATTTTACAATTTTATATAATGACCTAAGCAAGAATTAATTGTAAATATGCATGATATTTTTTATTTTATATAATGACCTAAACAAGAATTAATTGTACATATGCATGATATGTACAAAAAATAATTTTACAATTTTTATCATATGTACAAAAAATAATTTTACAATTTTTATCATATGTACAAAAAAATAATTTTACAATTTTTATATAATGACCTAGTTATCGATGTTAAGAGTTAATTAGATGTATTTTATGCCTTTTTAATGACGTGTATCACATAAAGTATTTTATAGGCGATAATGTATGTTCAATTGAGGGAGGGACACTAAGACAAAGATTGGAAGAGAATGTTAAGCTGAAACTTTATATGGACGAATTATAATAATAGGAGGGGCAAAATGCAAATAACCCATTAAAATTTAGGAAAACACTTATATATGTCATCTGTTCATAGTTTGGCTTATAATGCTAATTAGGGGCGGAACTATATATATATTGATGGGATATCACAATGATACAATCTCGTAAAAGTTTTTTTATTAAATATCTCTCTATATATCTATCTATATATATATATAATCCAACCCCGAGCAATCGTAATTGTTGGTGGGGATTCGATTCGTTAACTGATCTTTGTTTAGTCATTCAGATAGTGACTTGCGTCTATATATATATATATAAAATAATGGACAAATAAATTAAAAAGAATCTTGTGTGTATTAAAAATCCTAGTGGCACTGGTATTTAAAGTTCTTGTTAGTGTCTTGGACGTGTTGAGATTGAATCTCTCTAAGGTGAATATTTTTTCCCTCAATTTTGATTTTAAATTGAAAACAATCGGTTAGGCCTCCTTGACACTTCATTAAAAATCTACGAGCCTAGTCAAACTTATTCAAAACTAATCTACTCCCTTTTATTTTTAAAATAAAATTTAAAATCTTTGAATCCTTTATCAATTAGAATTCTAATTAAATAAAAATAAAAATATTATTGATTCCTTATGTGTGTGTGTGACTTGTGAATTCTTCCAAAAGAATTAGTTCTTATTCATCAATCATCGTTGTTTGGCATTTCGAATCTCCATATCAGATTAGTATTTTTGTTTTATTCTATTTTTTATTATGTGTTTGAAGTTTTTATTTTTATTTGTTTATAATAATAATTTAGTCTTTCTTATTTACCTGTTTCAATGATATAATTTAGGATTTCTTAAATTGATATTTAAATTGTATATATTTTTAATTTTTGAATTTGTATATTACTAATTGTCTATGGATTTTTTATTATATTATCTACAGTTCTCTATTATTTGATTTTAAACTACTAATCGTACATGAAATGTAATATATAATTAACTCTAAATTACTAAGACTTGGGTAATTTTATTCATAATTTTAAAATATTATCTAATTTAAAGAATAGATAGTTATTTTATCTTTTCAATTTATGATTTTATTTAAATTTTACATAATTTAACTAAAATAATTTTTTCCATAAAGTTCATTACTAATGAAGAACTCAAATTTTTGGAGACCTAAAATAAAAACTTCATTAATTTTCTTTGAGTTATTCTTATCCTTTTTCTCCAACCCAATAATTGATCCCTCATTTAGTGACATAGGAAAAATGGTGGAGTGCTGAAATATTAACAATGTTAATGTTGAGTATCGCATTGTTGAAGGGTACAGTGCAGATGGATCAAAGCCGAATAAAGGATATTGTTGATGAAAAGGTATGTGTTTGCAAAAAATTTTAAAGCGATCTAAAAAATAAAATTACAGTAAAAAATTAAGTATGAAAAATATAACTTTATTGATAAATAATGTGAATACAGTTTGTTTCTTCCTTGATTCTTCTCTCCTTAGATTTCTCTATGATTCGAGGGTCATTAGTGGCGTGCATATTTCTTGAACGTAGGATTATTTTAGCCTCATTCAACCTTATTTTTATTTTTTATGAATACCCAAGTATTTGTGGGATATTCAAGACTGAAATACCCCAAAATGTGCTTCGAAAATGCCCATAATCGTAATTTCTCTATATCTCGAAATTCATGTGTGATATCGAAAATCGAACTTCATATTCTTGAACAGGAAAAAAAATTAAGTGGGAGATGGGTATAACCCCGATTTTAGAGGACCCATAGCGAAAAATAATTTTTGCTAATTTTTTATTTTCAGTGACCATCCGTGCCCTGGTCGCGACGCGCCAAGGGCGTGGATTAGTGTTGGAGGAACTTCGCGTTTGGTCCGCATCGCACCAAGGGTGGACTAGTGTATTGTTTTCTTTGGTTTTACATTTCAGCCCAAGGACCTTGGGGTCGTAGCCTCATGCCCATTTATGCGTGAAAACACTTAGCCATTTTTCAACTCTATATCACTCAAGATTCTCTCAAAAACCTCTCCAAGACTTAACCAAATATTTCATCCAAATTCAAGTGTCTGAAGCTTAACTTCAGATCTCAAGAACTCCATTCAAACTTCAAGTCTCCTTCAAGTCTACATCAAGGAATCCCCAAATTTAGGTATGTGAGTTTCATCCATTGGGTCCTTTCACCATGGAGCCCAATCTCCATTTTTATAAAAATTGCATGTTTTCATGTTGTATTATCTATGGGCATCTTCTATTATGGATTATAGGTATAAATTATGTTGAGGTTTTATGAAATGTTAATTCATTATACATGACTATCCATTTCAAGCTTGTACTGCGAATGAGTTTTGTCTGTTGAGACTATGCATGTTTTGAGCTATGAAACTATGAACTATTATGATATTTGATGATGAATTTCAAGGTATTCTTTATGAGGGTTTTACTAAATGTTGGTGCGTTGATTTACATTGAGTTTTCTCATATTATTACACTCTTGAATTGCATGATTTTGAACAAACATTATACACACACCAAGGGTTTGATAAAATGTCTTGACGAGTATTCTTAGAGTTGTTGATGATCTATTGCATGATTTATGAGTCAAGTGACTTTATGATGATTTTGGGCTTTTAAAATGTATTGAATTCATGAAAATCTATGATGTTGTAAATGCCAGATTAAGCCCTTATTCAAAGATTTTACCTCTTGTGGGCCTTTTGTTGTTAATGCAAGGGTAATGTTTGATGATGATCTATTCTTATGTTTTAAAGTTAGGCTCACCATTAGAGGTCAAAGATGTTTTAGAGCTACTCATGTCATGTTTTCATGTTTCTTACAAATTGCTAAAGTGTGATTATTTTAATTATTTCATGGGATTAGGCTTAGCACCGATGGATTAAATGTGGCCTGGACCATCTTCATGGGTTCATATTTCTTTCCTCAAACTATGTGCCAACATAGGAGTATACTTTACCCTTGCTTTACTAGCGGATCCATTTAGTGTACTTCTTAATGAAATCCTTTCCGAAATGGGTCATGTTCCCGTAAGTAGGGTTACTTCATATGAAATGGGTCATGTTCCTGTAAGGTGAAGTATAGTTTACCTTGACAAGTAGACCACGTCTTTACAGATGAGGGATAATCATCGGGATTCCAAATTGTAGCTTACTTGGTCTTATTCTTTGTTGGTTGAGGTCTCTTCCCATATATGTATTATGTTCTATGTAAGTTGAATTATTTATACGTATGTTTTACTTTAAGCATTGACCATGCATGGCATATCGAGATTACACTTATCAATTATCTATTGTTATACATTTTCATTATATTGGCTTATGTCCTGTTGCATTGCATCCTACATAATTAGTACATTCAAATGTCCTAACTCATACTTTATGCCTATATGATATTACCATGTAGGGACCTGAGCTCCTCTTGATCATCCTCCACATGGCAAGTTAGATACTTCAAAGACAAGCTTCGTGAATCCTCAAGTTTGAGGACACTATCTACTTTTCTCTTGTTGTTTCTAAGACTTCTTTATGTTGAACATTTGACATTATGAGGGTGAGCTCGGAAAGTGTCTTGGCCTCCGCTCCATTCAAAGTTTAGAGGTGTATGTTGGATATTATGAAGTTATTATGTTATGAGTTTGACTCTTATGTTTTTCTTATATTCAAGACTTCCCTTAGTCCCCACTTCTCATTTCATTTATCTTTTGTTGTTGTTTACTTTACTTTCGCGACCAAGGATGTGTGATTGATATGCTAAGAGGCTTGTATGGGTCCTTTCAATTCCCATTCGCCGGGTCATATCTAGGCCCTAGGCTTGAGTCGTGATAAGCTTGGTATCATAACACTTTGTTAATGGTCCTCGAAATCCGATACACTGCGTTGATTAGAGTCTTATTCATGGTTGTGAAACGTGCCACAACTATGAATGGGAGGCTATGAGGTGTTTTAGGAAATAATTTCCTTCATCATAATCTATGTCATGCAAAAGAGATGAGTCCTCTAAGGCTTATTTCTGACTCTTACCCGTTACGTTTCAGAATATGTCTTAAGCTATTCAGAACGGCGACATATCCAATGCGGAGGTTCACAATGCTCTATGGATATTGGCCAAAGCTGTGACTGCCCAACTCAACAAAACAGTGAGCACCCCTAAGAGCTCAAATGATAAAAGGGGGAAGAAAAAGACCAAGAGAGCCCGAGCTGAGGGTGCTTCATTTTCTACTGGACTACCGGTGCCCAAGTGCCCAAGTGCCCAAAGGAAAGGACGCCTTTTGCCACTTATCAAGGTTGTGGTAAGAAACATGAAAGAAAGTGTTTGGCATGGATTGCAGATTGCTTTAAGTGTGGCGATGTTGGGCATAAGATGAGGAGTTATTTACCTAATGTCCTCAAAGAAAGGGAGAAGAAGGGCGCAATTTGAAGGGAGGATCCCATATGCTAAGCGCAATGGCAATGGTTGGAAGACCCATACTAGATGCCCAAAATGTGGAAAAAATCATAGTGACACGTGTCTGAGGAACAAGGGTGCATGCTTTGGGTGTGGTAAAATAGGCCACAAGATTAGTGACTACCCATATGCTTAAAGGAAGGGTAAGGGTATTGGTGTTCAAGCTTCTCCTCCGTGCCACAAATATGGGAAGCACCACTCGAGTGATTGTTTAACCGATTCAAGTGCATATTTTGAGTATGGTGCAAAGGATCACTAGTTCTTACATTGTCCATAAGTTACTAAGGACTATGAGGATGGCCATCGACATGCACAACCATACACCTCTAGGGGTCGCTAGACTTGGAATGGTGTTTTATAGGTATGTTAAAGGTTTTTAATTTTGATATGTATGCATTGATAGACCCAGGTGCTACTCTTTCTTTTATTACTCCTTTTGTTGCCAAAAAGTTTCACGTTAATCATGAATTATTGTATGAACCTTATAAAGTGTCTACCCTCATTGGTGAGTCCATTGTTTCTAGAAGAGTCTATAGAAATTGTCCCATGTTCATTTTGCATAAAATCGTGCCTTGTGATTTTGTTGAATTAGAGATGGTGGATTTTGACGTCATTTTTGGGATAGACTGGTTGCATGCATGTTATGCTTATATTGATTGTAGAACCCGTAGGGTTAAATTCCAATTCCCTAATGAGCCCATCATTGAATAGAAAAGTCATGATATGGTGGTCAAGGGTAGATTCATTTCTTGTCTTAAAGCTTAAAAGTTGATTTCTAAGGGTTGTCTTTATAATCTTGTGAGGGTTAGGGAAGTTGAGTCCAAAATCCTTCCTATTGAGTCGGTTTTGGTGGTTAATGTGTTTCTTGATGTCTTTCCTGATGAACTTCCCGATGTTCCTCCCGAAAGGGCAATAGATTTTGATATAGACCTCCTTCACGATACTCAACCCATTTCTATTCTCCCTTACTGTATGGCCTCGACGGAGTTGAAGGAACAATTGAGGGATTTATTGGAAAAGGGTTTTATACGGCCTAGTAAGTCACCTTGGGGTGTACCGGTGTTATTTGTGAAGAAAAATGATGGTTCTCTTAGAATGTTCATTGATTACTAGCAACTTTTAGAGTCACCATAAAGAACAAGTACCCTCTACCAAGGATTGATGACCTTTTTGATCAACTTCAAGGGGCTAGTAACTTTTCTAAGATTGATCTTCGGTTCGGGTATCACCAAGTGAAAGTAAAGGAGTATGACATTCCCAAGATGACTTTCCAGACTAGGTATGGGCACTTTGAGTTTGTGGTTATGTTCTTCGGGTTGACTAATGCACCAGCTATATTTATGGATCTCATGAATGGGGTCTTTAAACCCTACCTTGGCTTGTTTATGGTTGTTTTTATTGATGATATCTTAATTTATTCCCATAGTAAGGAGAAGCATGCGGATCACTTGAGGGTGGTGTTGCAAATCTTGAGGGAGGAGAGATTGTATGCAAAATATGAGAAATGAAAGTTTTGATTGAAAGAGGTTGATTTTCTACGGTATGTGGTGACGGGTGATGGCATTAAGGTGGATCTGAAGAAGACGAATATGATTAAAAATTGACCTAGACCTTTGACTTCATCAGATATTAGAAGTTTCTTGGGTTTGGCGGGTTATTACCTAAGGTTTTTAAATGGTTTCTCCTCTATTGTTTCTCCTATGACTAAATTGACTCAAAAGAATACGAAATTTGTATACACCAATGAGTGTGAGAAGATTTCAAAACTTTGAAAGATAAGCTTGTCTCTGTTCCTATCTTGGCTTTAATGGAAGGGTTGGAAGGATTTGTTGTATATTGTGATGCCTCAAGAATTGGTTTGGGGTGTGTTTTGATGCAAAATGGTAAGGTGATAGTGTATGCCTCTAGACAAGTTAAGGTGCATGAGGAGAATTATCCCACCCATGATCTTGAATAGCGACCATGGTATTTGGTTTAAAAATTTAGCGTCACTACTTGTATGGGGTTTATGTTGGTGTGTTTACTGACCACAAGAGTCTCCGACATGTGTTCACCCAAGAAGATCTTAAATTGAGACAAAGAAGGTGGTTAGAGCTCCTTAAAGATTATGATATGAGTGTGCATTATCACTCCAGCAAAACTAATATTGTGGCCGATGCTCTAAGTAGGGTGCCTATGGGTAGTCTAGCTTATGTCGATGATGGTGGCAAAGAGGTGGCTAGAGAGGTCCACCGGTTGTCTAGATTGGGGGCTAGGCTGGATCAAGTTGATAATGGGGGTGTAGTGGTTGTTGATGGTTCTAAGTCTTCTTTGATTGAGGAAGTAAAGGAAAAACAAGATCTTGACCCTGCCTTGCTAAAGTTGAGTGCCTTGGTGAGAGATGGTAAGGTGGAGGTTTTCTCCCAAGGGGGAGAAGGTGCCCTTAGGTACCAAGGTAGATTGCATGTACCAAATGTAAATGATTTGAAAGAATTTATCTTGAAGGAAGCCCATAAATCATCCTATTCCATTCACCCTAGTTATACAAAGATGTATAGAGACTTGAGGGAAGTGTTTTGCCAAGTTCATCTCCAGATGTTACAATTGCCAACATGTGAAAGCCGAACATCAAAGGCTAGGTGGTCTAGCCTAAGATATAGAGATTCCTACTTGGTAGGGAGAAGAGATCAACATGGATTTTATGGTTGGGTTACCTAAGACTAGGAAACATTTTGACTCTATGTGGGTTGTTATAGATTGAATGACAAAGTTGGCTCACTTTTTATGCGTCAAAACTACTTATGGTGCCGAAGATTATGCCAAATTGTACATTCATGAGTTGGTTAGATTGCATGGGGTGCCCTCATCTATCATTTCGGATTATGGTACTCAATTCACTTCTCACTTTTGGAGGTCTTTCCAAAGAGGTCTTGGTACCAAGATCAAGCTTAGCACGACCTTTCACCCTCAAACAAATGGTCAGCCATTGAATTTGCTTACAATAATAGCTATCACTCAAACATTGGTATAACTCCTTTTGAAGTTCTTTATGGTAAATATTGTAGATCCCCAGTTTGATGATCTGAAGTAGGGGAGATGGCTTTGCTAGGCCCATATTTGGTCATGGAGGCCTTGTAGAAGGTGTGGTTGATTAGGGAAGAATTGAAAACAGCCCAAAGTAGAAAAAAGTCCTATTCCAATGTAAGGAGAAAAGATCTTGAGTTCAATATTGGTGATTGGGTTTACTTGAAAGTCTCACCCATCAAAGGTGTGGTTCGGTTTGGCAAGAATGAGAAATTAAGCACAAAGTTTGTGGGTTCTTATAGAGTTTTGAGGAGGATTAGTAAGGTTCCATATGAGTTGGAGTTACCTATGGAGATGATTATGGTTCATCTGGTTTTCTATGTGTCTATGTTGAGAAAGTGTATAGGTGACCCTAATACTGTAGTGCCTTTGGATGTTGTAGAAGATAATTTGACTTATGAGGAGGTCCTAATAGAGATTTTGGATAGACAAGTAAAGAGATTGAGAAACAAGGACGTAGCTTCCGTCAAGGTTCTTTGGAGGAACTAATAAGTTGAAAGTGCCACATGGGAAGTTGAGGCGGACATGAGAAAGTGATACTTATATCTCTTCACCTCTACTCAAGACGAAGGTACTAATTTAAGTCCCCTATATAATTTCAAGTTTTAAGATTCAACCTTAATGTCATCTTGAATGCATTCATGTTTATGTTGACAAGTTTAAGGTGATTTTGACATCCATGTTGAATTTTTTGAAAATAATGTTTAAGTGGATTTGTTGCATTCATATTGGGCTGAAATCTCCATGATTACTTCTTTTATAGATGTTACTTTGATACTCAAGGACAAATATTCCCAAAAGGGAGATATTTAAATGCCCCAAAATGTACTTTGGAAATGCCCATAATCGTAATTTTCATATATCTCAAAATTTTGTACGCAATACCAAAAATTTGACTTCTAATCAGGGGACAAAATTGAGTGAGAAATGGGTATAACCCTGATTTTAAAAGACTCATAGCGAAAAATAATTTTTGCTATTTTTTGATTTCCAGTGGCCATCCGCACCATGGCCGCGATGTGCAAGGGGCACGGATTAGTGTTTGGAGAACTTTGCATCTGGTCCATATTGCGCCAAGGGTGCAGACCTGTGTATTATTTTCCTCTATTTTTCATTTCGGCCCAAGGGCCTTGGGGTCATAGCCTAATTCCCATTTATGTGTTAAAACACTTACACTTAGCCATTTTTCAACTCTATATAAATTAAGACTCTCTTAAAACTCTCTCCAAGACTTACTAAATATTTCATCAAAATTCAAGTGTCTCAAGCTTAACTCCGAATCTCAAGAACTCCATTCAAGCTCCAAGTCTCCTTCAAGTCTACATCAAGGAATCTCCAAATTTAAGTATGTGGATTTCATCCATTGGATCCTTTCACCCATGAAGCCCAATCTCCATTTTTATGAAAATTGCATGTTTTCAAGTTGTATTATCTATGGGTATCTTCTATTATAGATTATGAGTATAAATTATGTTAGGGTTTTATAAAATGTTGATTTATTATACATGACTATATATTTCAATCTTGTACTATGAATGAGTTTTATCTATTGAGACTATGCATGTTTTGAGCTACGAAACTATGATCTATTATAAGATTTGATGATGAATTTCATGGTATTCTATCTGAGGGTTTTACTAATAGTTGGTGGATTGATTTGCATTGAGTTTTGTCATATTATTACACTCTTGAATTGCATGATTTTGTACAAATATTATACATCTAGCAAGTGTTTGATAAAATGTCTTGACGTGGATTCTGTCACGCCCTAAAGTCTCGTAGGACGGACTGGCACCTGTTGCTGATAAGGCTTGGGACAACCAACCTGTAACTATATGCGTTCTACACTTATTATAAGGGGGTTCTATGTTTGACATGCCTTTGAGCAGATAAACAGTGATAAAAAGCCAAAAGGAAATGCATATGACTAGGCCATTTGGGCCATGCTATCTAAAGTGCGAGACATGACTTCACTGTGCTTAACATAGTCTACAAAGCCTCTAAATAAAGAAAAACATCTAAAAAGGGTCGGGACAGGCCCTGCCTCAACAAACTGTGCAATAAAAAACATGTAAGCTCTAGACATGTACAAAGATCCGAAGCAACCTGGAGCTTGATGACAGCAGCTGAATATCCTTTACTCCTACTGGGGAGATCTACTAGCACCTGTATCTGCAGCATGAAATGCAGGTCCCCTGTAAGAGACATCAGTATGGGATGACGTACTGAGTATGTAAGGCAGGATATACTGTATATAAAGTAATAACTCAAATGAAACCATGCATCTGTGGAAGATAAGGGACCACCCTTATTTTTGTTGTGGAATCATGTACTTTACGTCCTTTATATCACTTTACCTATCTGTAAAATCTGTACTAAAAAATAATCTATGCACAACTATAATCATATGACCAACGGATCAGTGGTAACTATATTGGGATCATCCTTATGATAGATTCTGTATGAACTCCCTCGGGCAACCACCCATAATACTGTATCGGGATCGTCCCTATGCCAGGTTCGTAACGAACCCCCTCGGGCTACCACCCATCAAAA
>JAOTQJ010119656.1:0-10659 GCA_025642045.1 Solanum sejunctum
CAATATAGTCAAAATGCATAGTAATAAGTAATAGATAAGTGTAATCACAATATAACATGCATGATCAATGCTTGAAGTAAAATATGATTGTAAATAATTAATCTTCGGCATATTTATATGCATAATTAGCCAATAATGCTCATATATAGAGTGAATTCAGAGGAAAAATTAATAGAGTCTAGGTGTTTAAGGGTTATTTTCTCGTATTTTGCTGATGTATGGCCAAGTGCGCCTGTTGGTTATGTTTATGCAATATTTTTCTTTGATTAGGGAGCTCGGGGTTAAAATCGAGTTTGATGGAAGAGCACAGCCAGGAATGTGAAGCACAAAAATCAATAGAAGAATCCAAAAGACCAATAATCGATGTGGCAAACTAGGCGAAAGGTTACAAAAGCTAAAAAAGATGACAAAGGCACGAAACCCAAGGGAGGTACAAGGTTCGCCTGCAAACCTACTTAAAAAGGTGAAGAATTATCCAGTCAAAAAAGTAAGCAAGACATAGGAAAATAAAATATACATGTCGTGGATCTGAAGAGCTAATGCGAACGTGAGAAGCTGACGCGAAAAATTCAAAAAATGGGATTTTTATTATTTCTCCATCTTAGACTTTAGATTTACATATGAGTTTTTATGCAAGAGGCACTGCAGAGGCAACAGAGAACACTTTTCCATCGTACTTTCGTTAGTTTAATCTTTAAACTTTTTTTTAATGTTTTCCACTTCATTCATGATGTATTCAATGTCCATGAGTGACTAGGCCTCCATATTCTATGGTTGTAGCCATAGACTATGTGTAGTTCTTAACTTTTGACATCTATTAATTATTTGTTTTGATTATTCCTATGTTATTTATATCTATACTTCAAATTCTGGCCAACTAGGGAGTAAATCTGGTGTTCACTCTTAATTTCAGAGATGTTGGAGTGGATAGAAAGAAATAGCATAGGGAGCTTGTTCAATGATAGGAAACTAGGTTGATTCGTGTAAGGTAGTCCTATGACAACTACCTTTACACCTTGCTTGGTTTATATACAGGAAGATACCGTAAAGCACTTTCATTTCAACGATGTAGTTAGGCAGTCAATAATAGTAGGCAGTCAGAGGTGTCGTACCTTGCTCATGTATATTAAACCCCATGAATCAATAATCAAGATATCAGATGTAGGAAGATATTGTTAAGACTAGACAGAGTCATAAAGGTCACAACCCTAGAATTGCTTTCTTAATTTATAACTTGTCTGAACGTCATATTAGTTATTTGAAGTTATTTATTTTATAATTTATTTTTCATAAAATACTAATTCTTTTTACCAAAAGCACCAGAAATATGATAGCCGAGACAAAGTATGAATTACATTCAAATCCCTTAGGTTCGACAATCCAGCTCCTTACTTAGGGCCACTATATTACTTGTGAAACCGTGTACACTTTAGTGTGTTAGGGAACCATCAAGTTTTTTGCGCCGTTGCCAGGGATTTTGAAATGAATTTGTTCATCATAAAGTTATCTTGTTTTGTGGTGAGCACTACATTTGATCTTAGTGGTGTTTCTGTGTAGGAAAGTAAGTTCTAAATTGGAAGATTAGGACTCTTGTTTCCATCAATCAAAGAGGAGAGTAGGGGTTTTGTTTGAAACAACGCCAATTGAACTGGTGGAGCTTCAGAATCAAGAAGACAATAAGGTGGAGGTTGATCGTATTGCAGAAAACATGGCAAACAACAATATACCCCCACCAGTAGCACTGGCTATTGATGTAGCACCAGCACCAACCATCCCAAGAAATACAAATATCACAAGCTATTTTGTCAAACCTGAGCCTGGTGGCCGGTGGCCCAAACAAAACACGATCCAATTGATACACTCTACTAGGCAATTCACTGGGCTCCCTTATGAAGACCTACAAGTCCATCTTTAGAACTTTCTTGAGATTGTTGATACTTTCATCTCCAAGGGGGTGAATCTTGACTACGTGATGATCATTTTGTTTCCCTTTTCACTGTCGGGAGAAACCCAGAGATGGTTACAAATTGAGCTACCTAACTCCATAGCATCCTGGGATAATTTAGCTCATAAGTTTCTTACCAGATTCTTCTTATCGAGCAAGATAGCCAACCTAAGAAACGAGATTCGGAGTTTCAACTAGAAGGTTGGCGAGAATTTATATCAAGCATGGGATAGCTTTAAAACTCTATTGATAAATTTCCCACACCATTTCCAAGAATGAGGTATTAGTTCACAACTTCATTGAAGGGTTGGAACCCACTATCAAGATTCTTCTTGATTCAGCTGCAAGGGGCTAAGCATTGGAAAAGATGTATTATGAATTATACACTCTTCTAAATTGAATTGCGTAAGGTAAACCAAAATTGAATGGAGGATCCAGAAAACCAACTATGCTAAAACATGCTGGGGTCTTGCAGATTGATGTTATAACTATCCTACAAGGTCAAATGTCAACGACACAGAACATGTTAACCACAAACTTCAACAACCTGGCTTTGGGCCTAAAATAGCATACCATTAGCAGCAGGTCAGCAGCAATCCACCATGAATATGGTACAACAGCAGCTGTTGGGTTGGTGTGATGTCTGTGGGGAGGAGATTATATAGCTGAGTCTTCTGGATCGAATCCTGAGGGAGTAAAGATTGTGGGAAATGCTAACTGGGGAGACTATCAATGATTCAAGAACACTTGCAACCTGAATTGCAAGAACCACCTAAACATCTCATATGGTGGCAATTAGCATAATCATAGGCCACCATAGCAAAGACCAAAGGGCAAAAATGCATATCAGAATTAGCCTATCTAACAACCTATAAGATAGGCTTATCCGAGCACCATGACTGATAGTGAGATACAGAGACAGATCTTGGCCAAGCAGAACAGGCAAGAAGAAGAAATCCACAGAAACAAACAAGGTTTGCTAAACTTAGAGAACAATCTGGGATAGTTGGCCACTTCAATAAATTCTAGGCCTCAAGATGTCTTGCCAGGAACATTGATCCTAATCCCAAACTAGTAAATACAGTTAGTACACAGAGTGAGAGGCCTCTAATGGAATTTATTCCCAAGAAGAAGAATGATGAGGGGCAAAATGCTATACAGGATGTTGAGGATAGCAACCATGGCCCAAAGACTTACGAGGCCACAACATTGCCAAAATGTCCTGCTCCGTTCCCACAAAAGCTCAAGAAGAAGAAGAAAGATGACTATTTTTAGAAATTCATCAAGTTGCTAAAACAGGTACAGATTAACTTATCTTTGATTGATGTATTGTAGGGGATCCCGAAATATGCTAGGTATGTCAAGGACATCATGGCTAACAAGATCAAATGGGCTGAGTATGAGACTGCGGCATTGACAAAGACATGCAACTCCAAGATTCTCAACAAATCACACTTGCCCATCAAACTAAAAGTTCTAGGAAGCTTCACTGGGCAAGTAACTACTGGAACCCATCTAAATGCAAAGGGATTGTGTGATCTTAGGGCTAGTAAAAACCTCATGTCCACATATCTATTCTTATAATTAGGGCTGGGAATGCTGAAACCCACAACTATTGTGTTGCAGCTGGCTGATCAGCAAGTAGCAAGGTTGGATAGAGAGATGGAGGACACCTTAGTCAAATTGGGGTCTCTCATTTTCCCTGTAGACTTCATTATCCTTGATTTTGAACCTAATCTTGAGGTCCAATTCATTCTTGAGCACCTATCCCTAGCCATAGGAGGGGCATTAATCGATGTCGCAGTAGGGAGGCTCACCATGCGAGCCCATGATAAGGTAGAAGTGTTTGATGTCTACAAAGAAATGAAGCTACCTACTACGTATGAGGATCTAGTAGCCATCACAGTGATAGACACTCCAGTAGTGGCAAGCCAAGTAGAGATTGAAGACCCACAAGCTATGGTACTATTAAATCAAGGGCTATTAGATGACACAGAAGCTAGAGAGATCAAAAGTGTGTTGAATGCTCATAATATGAGCATGTTGAAAAGATGAATGAACGTCTGAATAGGGTGTTAATACCACCTTATAAACCCTCAATGGAAGAAGGTCCTAAGTTGGAGTTGAAGCATCTACTACCATATCTCAGGTATGAGTTTCTTGCCAAAAGTAATACATTACTTGTAATCTTGTCTACTTCATTGACTACAACCTAGGTAGAAGCGACTATTGTGATGTTAAAAAAGTGAAAGAGATCCATAAGGTAGTAGATGTTTGACATCAATGGCATTAGCCCAGTCCTATGCATACACAAAATATTCATGGAGAAGGACCATAAGTCAGTGGCTCAACCATAGAAGAGGCTTAATCCGATCATGAAGGAGGTTGTAAAAAGAAGGTGATAAAGTGATTGGATGCAGGGATCATCTTCCCCATATAAGAGAATAGATGGGTAACCCTGCTCAATGTGTCCCCAAGAAAGTTGGGATGAATGTTCTCATAAATAAGAAGAACGAACCAATTCCAAAAAGGACGACAGTGAATGTGCATGGACTATAGGAAATTGAATGATGCCATAAGGAAAGATCATTACCCCATGCCTTTTATCGAGCAAATATTGGATCAACACACTGAATAAGAGTATTATTGCTTCTTAGAGGGCACTTAGGGTACAACAAGATAATCATTATAACCGAGGACCAGGAAAAGACAACTTTCACCTACCTAGATGGGACATATGCTTTCAAGCGTATGCCCTTTGGGTTGTGCAATGCACAAGGCATATTTTAAAGGTTTATGATGACGATCTTTCATGATATGGTATAAAACATTATGGAGGTGTTTATGCAAGATTTTTCGGTCTTTACAGAAATTTTTGAGAGTTGCTTAGGCCACAAAGTATCCAAGGAAGGGTTGGAAGTAGATAGATCCAAGATAGAAGTAATCGATAAGCTACCTCCACCTATTTCAGTCAAAGGAGTTTCGCAAGCAATTGACTAAAAAAGAAGTTGGTGGAGGCTTTGATCTTGGTTGCACTTGATTGGGGTCTTCTATTTGAGATTATGTGTGACGCCAGTAATACAGCAGTTGGAGCGCTACTGGGGCAGCGCAAAGATAAAGTCTTTTGCTCTATGTACTATGTCAGCAAGACCTTAGATGCAATTCAGGGCAATTGTATAGTTACTGATAAGGAAATACTAGCACTGGTATATGCACTTAATAAATTTAGAGATAATCTGGTAGGTACACAAGTGGTGGTGTTCATAGACCATGCAATGGTGAAGTATTTCTTCAACAAAAAGGATGCCAAGCCCTGCGTTATCAGATGGATCTTATTGCTTCAAGAGTTTGATATCAAAATTAGAGATCAGAAGTGGAGTGAAAACCAAGTTGTTGATCATCTATTTGGTCTAGAGACTAAAGCTCACATAGGTGAGCAACGATAAATCAGCGAAGAGTTTCTTGATGTGCAACTATGAGCCATTGCGGTGGAGCAATTACCATGTTATGCGGATATTGTAAATTACTTGGTAAGTGGTATGTTCCCATCAGATGCAACATATCAGCTAAAGAAGAGGCTAGCCCATGATGCAAAGGCTTATTTTTTGGATGAGCCATACCTGTTCAAATAGGGAGTTGACCACATAGTAAGGAGGTGTGTTCCAGAGGCATAGACGAAGCCGATTTTAGAGAGATACCATACCTCTCCATATGGGGGCCATTATGGTAGTTACCAGACAGCGCATAAGGTATTACAATCTTGTATTTTCTGCCCACCTTATTCAAGGATGTTGTTCAATTCTCCGGGTCTTGTGATGCTTGCCAGAAGACAGGTTCTACATGTCACAGAGATGAGATTCCCCTAAATAACAATTTGGAAGTGGAGATCTTTGACATTTAGGGAACTGACTTCATGGGGCCATTCCCACCATCATTCAGTTGTCACTGTATTCTATTAGCTTTAGACTAGATATCCAAATAGTTAGAAGTAATATCACTTCCATCCAATGATATAAAGGTGGTGAGCAAGTTCTACCAGAAGAACATCTTCACACGGTTTGGTACGCCAAGGGCCAATATCATTGATGGCGATACTTATTTCTTAAACTAGACTGTAAAGAACTTGCTAGCAGAGTATGGGATAACACACAAGGTGGCAACTACATACCACCCACAAACCAGTGGGCAAGTGAAGGTTTCTAATCAAGAAGTAAAGCAGATATCGAGAAATACCATGAATGCAACCCAGAAAGATTAGACAGAAAAGCTAGATAAAGCACTATAGGGGTATTGTATTACCTATAAGACTCTAACCAGAACCTCTCCATATAAGTTGGTGTATGGCAAGTCTTGTTATTTGCCCATAGTGCTCGAGCATCAGGTGTATTGGGCAATTAAAAAGCTTAATCTTAACCTTGAGCTCACTGGAAGGAAAAGACTAGAGCAATTGGAGGAGTTGGATAAATTCCCACTCCAATCGTATGAAAATGCTAGGCTCTATAAGGAGCAAAAAAATAGTTGCACAACTGGCTTATAATCAAGCGATACTTTGAGTCGGGCCAATAGGTATTGTTATTTATCTCTCATCTTAAATTGTTTCCAGGAAAGTTAAGGACCAAATGCAGTAGAGAATTTGTGGTGGTAGCAACTACACCCATGGTGTAGTGGAGCAAAAGGACTTGACCACGAACCTAAACTTTTTAGTGAATGATAAATGGGTTAACCTCTATTATGGTGTGGATACGAACTAAATAGTGGAGGCCATTGAGTTGGGCAAGAACGAATGAGCAGAATATGCATCATGCCGCGATGTTAAATTAGGCACTGAACGGGAGGCAACCCGTGGGGAGGTAACATAGTTATGTTTTATTTTCCTTTCTTTCTTTTGAGGAAAGGAAAAAAGTTGATCTCATACAAAATGTGTGAACAATTTTCACAACTAAAGGTCCATGATGCCTCCGCATAGCATATCCTGCGTAATCTTGTGTGCAAATTTTTCTGTCCTAAATTCCCTATGGTCCATTAGGAATTCTTTTGCTTCTCTTAGTCTAATACAGTGTGTTGAGTGTCTTGAAGCATGTCCAGATGCTTAGGAAATCTTTTGGGGCCCAAAGCAAAAAATTGAAGCATAAGTATTTTGCAAAATAGTAAGCATACGCGATGTTACTGCGATGCGGAGCTATTACGGATGCCTATTGTTTCTTCACCCAGGTCATGACCAAGAGGTTTTCACGTTACTTCCACATCAAAGAGCAATCACGGATGCCCACTATGTCTGCACTAAGGTACATCATTTTACTCAAGTATTATTTCGCATTACCTCCGCGTCATGGAGCTGATGCGAAGGCTTTCTGTTTCTAATATGGGAATAAACTTATTTAACTACTGATCCGGGTTCTCTATGCATTGCGAAGGCAACACGATACTATGTTAAATTATCCAAATTATGTTAAATTATCCAAATTTAAAATATGGCCCCACCCTAGTTAAATACCCTTCCATGCGATCTTTCCCTTATTTTTCCATAACTTTCACATGACCATTCCCCTTTCTCCCTACTTTTCCCATCTTCTTCTTCCCTCTACCCCTATGTTTGCAAACCCCATCACATTACGTAGCACGAGGACCACCTATCACTATGCCGACTTCACTTTCTTCTCCAGGTATGATTTCTCTCCTTCGTTTGTGTTTCTCTTTAAGTGGGTATATCAAAGTTTTCATGCTCTACATAGATTCGGAGGGGATTTTTTGCTTATTGTCTTGTCTTGCTAGTGGGGGTGACATAGTGGAGAAACAACTGGTATCTATGCATGTTTTTGGTGTATGATTTGTGTGGGTGAAAACCCTAGGCTGCATTTGCACTAAAATTTAGGACCAAGTTGAGTGGTTTTGAGTTGTTCCCATGCTCTATGTTTCAATGATTGTTCGCCAGTAGGTCTGAGCCATGTAATCAAGTGTAGAGTTGAATTCATTATTGTTAATAAGGGTTATCTCTATTGGTTATCACTAAGGGGCTTTTCTACTGATTAATGCCGAGGGGTTATTGGGTGTTCCTTGCCACTTGGCTTAATAACTCTCTGATAGAATTGTGAAATCATGATCAAGTTGAAAGGTGGCGTTAAACCCTTATGTTGAACGCTTGGGATAATGTTTTGTGGATAGGGGGTTGAGTTATTTGTCATTGAGATTAATGTGAATTCATACCTACACCTGTCGAAGGGGATATAGGGGTATGTACTCTTGACATGATGTAGCCCATAGGTCATGGGTAAGTCTGAGTACCCTCGCCCCATGGGATGAATTAAGTGTGTTGTCATGAGCTTGAAGAGTAAGCACTAATTTTGCACTGGTGTTTTGCATGTAATATGTCTTTAAGTGCATGCCTAGGCGGATCATCAAGTAGACCAAGAGCCACCAACACAAGAAAATTTCCCCGAGATATCCTGGTTGTGCCCAAGGACAATAGGAGGGAGCAGAAACCCCAATACAGGGACAATGATGTTAATAGAGAGGGAAGAAGATAGTACCAGTCTTATGATATGACAAAGTACTACCCCGATGTCCCTATTAGCGTATAGTCCCTTCTGGACAAGTTCCCTAAAATTTTAAACCTTTGCAATCAATTGAGTTTGAGGTTCTTGTTCTGACCACCTTTGCCTTGCAATTTCAGCTTTGTTTAGGAATTATACTCCAACATCAGCGAAGAACCACGATCTTAAATGGTGATTGTTCGTGGATTAGAGGTCAACTTCTCACCAGTGGCAATCAGCCGGATCCTAGGCAACCCCAAAGGGGCCTTAACAGAAGAATTAAATGAGTTGTGTCGTCCTTGCCCTACTAAGACATTAGGCACACGATTTCTAGGCATAGGTCCATGGTGAGATGGGTCCGACATGCAAAGTGGGGCTATCACATTTGTTTTCCTTTTGCTCACATGTCTAGGGAGGATAGAGTCATAGTGAAGATCATGATGCACTCTTTCTTTCCAGGGCAACACTTCACCAATATGATAAGGGATAGAGTGTACCTCACCTATGCAATCATGAGGGGAATGCAATTTAACTATGGATCAATCTTCAGACTATCAATGCGGAAGGTTAAGACCCATAAGGGTCGTAGGTATGCCTTTGTGGGCCTTATTAGTGTTTTATCTCGTGACATAGGTGTCCCCAAGGAGAAGGCAGACTATTGTCTGGTCATTCAGGTCCCCTTATGTTGCCACTAACATTTAGGGGCCTGACATACACATCAGTCCAGTCCTAACTACTGCAGAGAGGGCCTACTAAGACGAGTTGATTATGGGTCACATTTATGGCCTAGAGATGCTGAGACACCAGACAAGTGGCCAGCCCTCCACGAGAAAAGAATTGTAGGAGGTTGAGGTAGAATACCCGCTAAATAATCATACCAAAGTTGTCATTCACATTTGACCCCAGTTCACTAAGCTAGTAGATGATGACATTCCTACTCACCCAAGGAAGAAGCACGTGGACGAGGATGATGAGAAATCTAAGGAAGACGACATAGCTGCTGCAACTCCAGTGTATATGGGGGTTTAGCCCATACTACTAGGCCTTGGTGATGCCCGAGCACCACAGTTCCCACCTTATAGGTTATGTAAGGTTAGCGCTGAGGGCAGTGCTAAGTTTAAGTGTGGGGTGGGAATTTCTTTTATCTGTGATGTTGCTTCTATTATTCTATGATTGTAAGACCATTTTAATTTTTCTTTATGTCTGGACATCTTAATGTAGGTGAACATCTGTCACGCCCCAAAGTCCCATTAGGATGGACTGGAACCCTTTACCGATAAGCTGGGGAGAATCAACCTGTATCTATGTGCTTTCTATATGTACTATAAGAGATTTCTACCTTTGACATGCCTTAAAGTAGATAAAAAGTTATAACAAGTCAAAAGTAACTGTATATGACTAGGCCATTGGGGCCATAGTATTTAAAGTATGAGACATGATCACACTTTACTTTACATAGTATACAAAGCCTCTAAATAAAGAAAAACATCTAATATGGGTTGGGAAAGGCCTTGCTTCAACAAATTGTGCAAACAAAACATATAACCTCTAGACATATACAAAGCCCCAAAGTAACATGGAGCTTGGTGATAATAACTGAATATCCTGTACTTCTACTGGGGAGACCTACTAGCACCTGTACCTGCAACATGAAATGCAGGTCCCCTGTAAGGGACGTCAGTATGAGATAAGGTACCGAGTATGTAAGGTAGGATATACTATATATAAAGTAACAACTCAAATGAAACCATGCATCTATGGCAGTATATGGACCACCCTTAGTTGTATTATTGAATCATGTACTTTATGTTCTTTATATTACTTTACCTTTAATGTATAATTTGTGTACAGCTATAAAACAAATGACCAACTGATCAGTGGTGAAACTATATTGGGTTCATCCCTGGCTAGGTTATACTCAACCCATCGGGCTAACCCCCATTCATAGGATCGTCCCTGGCTAGGTGTTATCTCCACCCCTCGGGCTACCACCTACCAAAAACTATATACTTTATCTTTTAATTAGCTTTGAGATGATTCTTTTGCTGGCCATAATATTGGAGTTGTAAGACTATATATGTAGCATGTGACATGTGGATAATCACATGACAACATGACAATGAAAAGAGTACGTTACGTAAATAATAAAATGCATATGAAATGAAACAACTTGTGAACTTTATT
>JAOTQJ010119677.1:0-10657 GCA_025642045.1 Solanum sejunctum
ATCATCATCATCATCATCATCATCATCATATAATAGTAGTTCATCTAAACATTGAGATCCAACATCTGAGAATGGTCCTTATCACAATAGGATCTATCTTTTAGTGAGAATTGTCCTTTCACCATCTTTAACATTAGTAAGAGGGATTTGAATATCATAACTTTAATAAACTTTAGCAATTGAATCTTCATCATTGGAAATCATACATCATTAGAAAATTTTGATATGATAATTGGGTGGGTTTATACATGTAAACTTTAAATCATGAAACTTAAGAGGACTATGCATCAATATAATAAAAATCATCAATTTAAATCATCCTTAGATAACCCACCCTAATCAGTCATATCATTTTAGAACTTTAGTTATAAAATCATGCAATTCATCTCATAAAATCATCAAATTCATAATAACTCATGGTAAGATAGCCATCATAGCTTTGGATTTCATAAAATAACTTCATCATAGAAAACCCTTGAAGTAAATTCATGCAATTTCATGCAATATGAAGAATTTTGACATAAATCATGCTTAATATGAGAAATAGATAATACTCATAGGAAATTAACATTGATTGAAACTTTAAGAAATTTGCAAAATAGGTTTCAGGACTTCATGGGTGGAAGAACTCATGGATGAAGAAACTCACATACCTTTTGATCCTTGAAACTTGAAGAACTTTGAGAAACTATTTTTGGAAGCTTTGTTTTCTATGGAGGAAGCTCAATCCCTAAGAAATTTGAGAGAACTTGGTGGAGGATTTTAGAGAGAAGTTTGGGAGGATTTGAGAGTGTTGAGAGAGAGATTCGGGTCTAAAAATAAGAGAAATTTTAAGGATTGACGTATATATAGGTGTTGAGATAAGTCCCAACTAACTTTCCTGACTTAAAATGAAGTTCGAAAAATTTTGAACAGTGGGAGAGTAAGGGCATGTTCCGCCTTTGTCACACACTTTTCTATTTTGCGTAATTTCATCAAAAAACTATTTTTTAATATGGGTGACCTAAAAATTAAAAGTGACCCTTTTCCTACACAATTTTGTTGGGGCCCATGCAACGGAGTGAGCAATAAAATTTTAACAGAATAAATAGAGCAAAATAGACACCAGAAAATTTAATGTGGTTCATTCAAAACTTTTAGGCTATGTCCACAAATCAACACTTCTATTATATTTTTTCTACTATTATAAATAGTAGGCAAAAGTGTACAATTACTTCTACTATTACAAATAGTAGGCTCTCAAAGAAAAAACCCAAAAATAATCTCACTATTTTTGTCACACTATTTTTTTAGGAAAAAATATTTTTCAAGCACACACATTCTATTTTTTCTTCACAAACTATTTTATTTTATAGTCTATGATATACCTCACAGAAGAAAAATACTCAATATATTTTTTTCTTTCTCTCTGTGGCTCTAAGTGTTTTTCTCTCTTTCTCTGATGTGCATAACTTAGGAGCAGAGTGCTCCTTTATATAGAAAAACTTCAGTCTACTTTTCTTTGATAGGTGACCAGTTCATATCAAAGTTGTTAAACAACTTTTGACAAGCCAAACAAGAAATGTCCACAGCCTTCATTTGAACAATTAAAGTGTCCATAACCTTTATTTGAATAATTGCTCAGTTGGGCCCTTCATTTGGAGGGATCCACTCAACAATTCTTCCCCTTCCGACAAATGGAGGGCTCCGTCATTCCTGTGGCTGATCAACCGTACTCAAACTTCTCTCTTGGTAGAATCTTTGTCATCATATCAGATCTATTTTCATCAGTATAGATATTTTGATAGTAGCGTCTGTTCCAATGCATCTGTTATCCAACAATATCTTATGTCAATATGTTTGGACTTTTCGTGAAAGAAAGCATTCTTGCAAAGATGGATGACACTTTGACTGTCCCAAAACATCTAAAACTTGTTTTGTTTGACACCAAGTTCCTTAAGAAATTTCTTCATCCATAATAACTCTTTGCAATCTTTTACTGCTTCTATAAATTCTGCTTCTATAAAGGATAATGCAATACACTTTTGCAATTTCGACTACCAAGACACAACTCCCCCTGCAAATGTAATTAGGTATCCTGATGTAGACTTTCAAGAGTTAACATCGCCAACTAAATCTACATCTATGAATCCAGCTAATATAGGTTATGCCTCCCCAAAACATAAGCATATCTTGGATGTACCTTGAAGATACTTGAGAATCCATTTAACAGTTGTGCAATATTCCTTTCCAGGATTCGAAAGGAAATGACTCAATACTCAAATTGAGTGAGCAATATCTCGTCGTGTACATATCATGGCATACATCAAACACCCAACTGTTGATGCATATGGTATTCTAACCATTTCTTCCTTCTCCCTGTTAGTAGAAGGGCACATACTGGAACTCAATCTAAAGTGATTAGCAAGAGGAGAATAAACCGCTTTATCCTTGTCTACATTAAATCTCTGAAGTACTTTTACAATGTAATTCTCTTGAGATACCCATAACTTCTTGGTGCCTCTATCTCTTTTAATTCTCATGCCAACAATTTATTTTGCTGACCCCAAGTCTTTCATCGCAAAAATCTTACTCAATTGTACCTTTAGACTGATATCAAGAATTGTTGAGTGGGTCCCTCCAAATGGAAAACCCACATGGCAATTCTTTTTCAAAGGAAGCTACACAACGTACTTGAATAATTGTTCAAATAAAGCTTGTGGACATTTCTTATTTTGCTTGTCAAGAGTTGTTAAAATAACTTTTTGACAAATAATATGAACTGCTCACCTACCAAAGAAAAGTACACTAAATTTTTTTCTATATAAAGGAGCAATCTGCTCTTAAGTTCTATACATCATAAAAAGAGAGAAAAACAAAGAGAACTACATTGAGTATTTTCTTCTGTGAGGTATACCATGAAATATAAAATAAAATAATATATAAAAAAAAATAAAGAGTGTGTGCTTAGAAAATATTTTTGTAAAAGAAATAGTAAGTGACAAAAATAGTGAAACTATTTTTGGTTTTATTTCTGAGTGCCTACTATTTGTAATAGTAGAAATAGTGGTATACTTGTGCCTACTATTTGTAGTAGTAGAAAAAAAATAATAGAAGTATTGATTTGTGGACGTAGCCTAAAAGTTTTGGGTGAACCACGTTACATTTTTTGGTATTTATTTTACTCTATATATTCCTCCTAAATTTTATTGCTCACTTTGCTGTATGGGCCACAGCAAATGGTATCAGAGCATGGTCTAGGTTCATGACAATGGCGAAAAACAAAAGCAAAATGATAAATCTGAATAGTTTAAACTACTATATATGGAGAAACAAAATAAAGAATCTTCTCATGGTTACGAAGATGCGCTTGCCGATATTCTCTATCGTCAAATCGAAAGAGATGTCCAAAGATGAGTGGGTGTTTGAGAATGAACGAGTTTATAGATATATTTGACATTTTATCGATGACAATATTTACAATCATATTTGTAACAAAGATCATGCTAGAATACTATGGAATAAGCTGGAACAGTTGTATGCTTCAAAGATCGGTACCAATAAATTATTTTACTTAAACTAGTTGATGAAGTAAAATATCAAAAAAAGAAATTTTGTAGTTGATCACCTAATTAACATAAAAGGAATGGTGGATCAGCTGTTGACAATGGACATAAAGTTTGATGATGAGATAATTGATCTTAAGTGAAACGATCCCAAAAAGTGTCCGAAAACGTTCCTCGAAATGCCCAAAATTTTATATTCCATAATCTCAAAATCCATTTGCAATTTCAAAAATCTGACTTCATATCTTATTCAGGGGGTCCAAATTAGGTGTAAAAGCGTCTAACCCTGCTTTAAGAGCGAAAGATTAGCAATTATGAAATTCCAAGAATGCAAATTCTAATGGGGTTTTCGCATTGCCCTCGTGATGCGCCCCAGTTCATTTAGGGACTATCTTTTTAGTTTGGTCCAAGACTTCTAAGTCTTTGGCTTAAGTGTTCCTAAATGTGCTTTTACTTATAATTAGCCAAATTTTACCCTCATATCATCCTAATATTTTTTAATACCCACTCAAACACTTAGTCATATTTTTACTCCCCAAACTCAAGTCCCAAACTGATAGGATCAAGGTTAAAAACAATACTAAGATGGAGTGAATACTAGAATGCGGAAGCAACAACGAAAATAGAAAGATAAAAACTAATTAAGGATATGGGAAATTCAAAGGAAATATCCAAGAAATTGATATTCTAAGGCCTTGACAAGATCCAAGTAACAACGTAAAGATTTATGGAAGAAATCTAATGCCTTTACTTGAGAAAACGAATCAAAACATTAGATTTAGATCTTGACCACTTTATGAGTAACTAAATACAATAATTAGCATATAAACTAATCACCTTCTAAAGAATACCAAAAAGAAATCAAATGTATCACAAGAAACAAGTACTTTATACCTCAAACTATGAACTAGTAAGGATTTAAAGATAAATTCTTAAAGAACAAGTCACAAAGGTTCAACAGAACTCTCTCAAATATTATTAATATCAATCTAATTGTCTTTAATGAAAGAAAAAAAGACTCCTATATATATTATATGGTCCTTGTACATCCAAGACTCTATAGGTTAGGCCCAATCTAGTATCCAAAACCTAGAAAAAAATTACAAGGCAAATCCTACTCTAGAAAGGAAATAAAGTTACCTTAACTAGGAATAGACCTATTAGTTGTAGGAAAGCATTAAATGGTACTAGGACACCTTAAATAGAATAAAAAAAATACTAAAACCTATATATAAATAAGAAAATAAGGTAAAATCCAACAAGGAAAAGAATCTTGACAAATTTGAAAAGTTTAACTAGTCTTCTCTGCAAACTTGGACAGAAAGAAATTTTTATTGTGGTTGATTCTTGGACTCTTCTTGGACTTATTTGCAAAACATTTAACCTTAAAATTCTTCATCTTGGACTTTAATTTGGGGCACAAAATAATTATAAAATTTGGACAATTCATCCTTCTTGGGCTTTAGCTTTTCTTCCTTAACGAGACAACTTTGGATCTGCAATTGAAGCCCATTGAGCTTATCATTAAACTCCTTGGTTTGAGATCTTGTTATGGGCCTCCTTTGATCTTCTAAAGCTTCATACTTTTCATAATTATCCTTTAAAGGAGTAGAGATTGTATGATGCTATCACTGCCCTCTTCTTCAAGAGAATTTGTCCTCGAATTCAAGTCAGCATCAAAATGGGAAAGATCAGAAACATTAAAAGTATCACTAACTTAGAAATCACTTGGAAGATCAAGTTTATAAGCATTGTCTCCAATCCTTTTAAGGACTTTGTACGGGCCACTTCCTTTAAGGATCTAGCTTGGTCTTTCTTTTGGAAGGAAATCTTTCCTTTCTCATATGCACCCAAACAAAGTCCCCAGGTTTAAACACAACAGATTTTCTTCCTATATTCCTTCGAAATGCAACTTCCTTATTTTTCTTTTCAATTGCAAGTCTTGTTTATTCATAAATCTTCTTCATCATGTCAGCCTTTTTTCTACCATTAAGATTAGAAAAATTATTAGTAGGTAAAGACAGTAAATCAAGAGGGGTAAGGGGGTTGAATCCATATACAACTTTAAAAGGAGTCTTACCACTAGAAGAATGAAAGATCCAATTATAAGCAAATTCCGCATTAGGCAAGTACTCTTCCCAAGAAGTCAACTTTCCTTTCAAAATAGCCCTCAACATATTTCCTAAAGTTCTATTAACCACTTCTAGTTGCCATCAGTTTGTGGGTGATAAGATGTCGAAAATAGCAATTTAGTCCCTAACTTTCTCCAAAGAAATCTCCAAAAGTGACTTAAAAACTTGGCATCGCTATCACTAACAATAGTTCTAGGTATTCCATGCAATTTAACCACTTCTTTTAGGTGAGATGCATCATTAGTCCTTTTACATGGAATAAAATGAGCCATTTTAGAAAATTTGCTACTACCACAAATATACTGTCCTTACCATATTCAGTCCTTGAAAGCCCCAATATGAAGTCCATAGAAATATCAATCCAAGGAGAACTAGAAACAGGTAAAGGAGAATAAAGACCATGCAACAATGTTCTAGACTTAGCTTGTTTACATTCAAGACAATGAAAATACAATTTTTCAAAATCCTTTCTCATGCTTGGACAATAAAAATGTTCAAAAAGTATTTTAAAGTTATAGACACTCCAAAATGTCCCATTAGCCCTCCACAATGTGCTTCCTTAACAAATAGTTCATGCAAAGAGCAGTTAGGTACACGCAACTTATTTTTCTTGAATAGAAATTCATCTTGAAGATTAAATTTCTCCAAAGGACCCAACGTACATTCATAAAGAATTTTACCAAAATCAGAATCATTAGCATAGAGTAACTTGATTTAGTCAAAACCCAACAACTTTGAAGTAAGAGTAGATAATACCTTCTTGAGGGCGCATCAACAACCACATTCTCCTTTCCTTTTTTGTAAGCAATTACATGAGGAAAAGTTTCAATAAACTCCACCTATTTAGCATGCCTATGACTAAGTTTACTTTGGCTCTTCAAGTACTTCAATGACTCATGATCAGTCTTGACCACGAATTCTTGAGACCACAAGTAGTGTTGCCAGTAGCTAACGCCCTTACCAAGGCATATAACTCCTTACATAAGTTGAGTAGTTCAATGTTGCTCTACTTAGCTTTTCACTAAAGTAGGCAATTGGCTTGGAGCCTTGCATCAAAGCAGCACCTATGCCCTTACTAGAGGCATCACACTCAACTGCAAAAGACTTAAAAAAATTAGGTAATTGCAAAAGAGGAGTAGAATATAACTTTTCTTTCAGTAATTTAAATGCATCATCTTGTTGCTTTCCCCATGAAAAAGTCTTATCCTTCTTAATAACTTCAATTAAAGGAGAAGCAATGGTGCTAAAGCTCCTCACAAACCTCCTATAAAAACTAGCAAGTGCATGAAAACTCCTAACTTCAGTTACACTATTAGGTCTAGGACATTCTTTAATTGCTTTGATTTTATCACCATATATTTTAACTCCCTTAGAACTAACGACAAAACCTAAGAAAACTACACGATACACATAGAAAGTACACATTTTGATGTTAGAAAATGAGCACTGATTTCTAAGTACTTTAAGAAAACTTATTTCAGGTGCTCTAAGTGTTCACTTAGATTATAAGAAAAGATCAAAATGTCATCAAAATACACCACAACAAATTGTCCATGAAAATCTTTAAAAATATGATTCGTTAGTCTCATAAAGTGTTGGATGCATTTGTTAAGCCAAAAGGCATAACTAACCACTCATAAAGTCCATATTTGGTCTTAAAAGCAGTTTCCCATTTATCTCCAGGATTCATACGAATCTGATGGTAACCACTTTTAAGATCAATTTTTGAAAAGATTTTAGATCCATATAGTTGATCTAGCATATCATCAAAACGAGGGATAAGATGGCAATACTTTACCGTTATTTTGTTGATAGCTCTACAATCCACACACATCCTCCATATTTCATCCTTTTTAGGTACCAATAAGATAGAAACAGAACATGGGTTCATGCTTGCTCGAACAAAACCCTTTTTAAGCAATTCTTCAAATTGGCTTTGTAATTCCTTGATCTCTTCAGGACTACTCCTATAGGCAGGCCTATTAGGTAGTTGAGACCCAGGCACAAAGTCTATTTGGTGCTCAATCCCTCTCAAAGGTGGCAACAGCTTTGGAGCATCATCAAGAAAAACATCTTCAAAACTTTGCAAAAGAGAAGAAACACTATTTGGCAAAGAAGGAGTTAGTTCTTCAAAGTTAATCAACATTTTTTATAAGTAAGTAATATTATGTGCAGCCCTTTTTCTAGCATTCAAATACTCTTTGGCTTTTACATAAATGCTCTATTTTTTCTTTTCTTTAGCCTCTTTTCTCTCATCAAAACTTTTTATTTTTTCACTCAAACCTTCTTTTACCTCTTTACTTAGTTTGCTACCCCCTCTCTCTTTTTCTCGGACATCTCTCTTTTTTTCTATCTCTTGGTCCTTTTCTTTTCCCTCAAGCTCACTTTTCATCACCCTCCTTTGCTTTCCCATTGTTTTCCTCTATCATTTCTGATCTTCAAACACTTGTGAAGGAGATAGTGGTAAAAGATTAAATTTCTTATCATTATGCAGAAGACTGTACCTATTCTTTCTCCCATGATGAGTAGTATCCCTATCTTATTGAGAAGGTCAGCCAAGTAAAACATGACATGCTTGCATTTGAACGACATCACAAAGAATTTTAGCTCCATATCTACCAACATTGAATGAAATCAAGCATTATTTATTTGCTTTTACCTCTCCACTATCATTCAACCATTGGAGCCTACATGGGGTAGAGTGTTTCATACATGTAATTCCTAGATTATCTACCAAATATGAACTCACCATATTTGCACAACTTCCCCCATCAATAATCATAGAATAAGTCCTCCCTTTTATTCCACATCTAGTATGGAACAAATTCTCCCTCTATCCTTCATCACTACTATCCAAATTAATAGTCATAATTCTCCTAACCACACTAAATCATCTTCCTCACTTACAGCTCCTCCCTCTTCTTCTCCCCCCTCACTTTTTTCACTCTCATATTCTCCATTCTCTCTAAGTATGATGTTTTTTCTACTTGGATAGTCATGCATCATATGACCCTTCCCATGATATTTATGATATTGAATAGAACTAGAAGGTTTAGAAGATCTAGGATTGAAGGTTTTACCTCTCTCATCAACTTTACCTTTACCTCTGTCTTGTTGAGGTTTATAAGGAGCTTTTCTCTCTTGATTTGACCATGGCTTCTTAGAGATAGAGTTAGGCTGATTTCTCCATGAGTTAGGTTGTTGATTTTCTTGATTTGTTTTTCTACTTTAATAGACAAATCAACTAACTCATCTAAAGTTACATACTATTGTATCTCTACTATATTAGCTATTTCAGAATTTAAACTATTTAAAAATCTAGCCATTGTAGCTTCTTCTTCCTCCATGCAATTAGCTTGGATTATAGTTATATCCATGCATTTGAAGTACTCATCCACCGACATAGAGCCTTGTTTCAAGTGTTGAAGGAGAGATTGCAGCTCTCTTTAAAAATATGATGGCACAAACCTCTTCCTCATAACCCTCTTCATCTCTTCGCAGGTGGCAATAGGTGGTAGCTCATCTTGCACTCTGTCCCTAGTAAGCTTTATCCACCAAGAAGTAGCATAATCAGAAAACTCAACAACAGCAAGTTTAACTTTCTTACCCTCAGAGTAGTTATGATAATCAAAGATGGCTTCAACTTGTCTCTCCCAATCAAGGTACAAGTCTGGGTCACTTGTCCCCTTGAAAGATGGAATCTTCATTTTTATACTACTTATGTTATCATCTTCTACTCTACCCCTTTGTCCCCTCCTACCTCTTCTTTCTAGATTAAGTTCACCATCAAAATCATCATTATCATATTCAAGATTTATAAAAAGGACATGGGGTACATTTCTTCTAACTTAGGGTCTAACATTATTAGGTGGTACAATATCATTCTCCCTCCTAATTGCAGCCATGGTCTCATTCTGCTCGATAATCATATTTCTCATCTCTTGAAATTGAAGGTTCTATCTCTCGAATTGTTGGTGCATAGCTTGAAGGGTAAAGTCATTCCTTCCTTTTCTCTTAGCTTCCGAACGAGCCCTTTCTTTATCACCACCTGACTTAGACATCTTAAAGGAAAATATCAATCTCACACTTAATATGGCTTTTACCCTCTTTTAAACTCACTGACACTTGTCGTTTTCCCCTCAAATAACCTTTGAACAAGAATACTTTGTAGATGTATAATTAAACCTAAACAAATATCAAGTTCTTAGTAATAAAGTATAGATTTTTAGGGCACAAAAAAAAAGTAAAGAACTAGTCCTAGAAAAAGTAGGATTTAGTTGAAACAAAACACAAATAAAAAGGAATGAACTTACAATTATATAAGAATAAGAAAAGTATTTCCCGTGTCCTCAAAGATTTAGAATCCTCTCTTCTTACCTTTTCATTTGGAAACACTAATGCATGATTTTGAGGGTAAGTAAAAGAATTTCTTGGAGAGTAAAAAATCTCCTTTTTTAAAAAAATCTTTTTTCTTTTTTCTTTTACTTTTTCTTGCTCTTTATATTTAAGAAAATCCCAAGATTTACCAAGAACAGAATCTTGATAGAACTGCTCTGATACCACTTGATAGGATCGAGGTTAGAAATAATACTAAGATGGAGCGAATATGAGAATACGGAAGCAACAACAAAAATAGGCAATAAAAACTAATTAAAGATATGGGAAATTCAAATAAAAGATCCAAGAATTTTCAATAAATTGATATTTTAAGGTCTTGACAAGATCCAAGTAACAATGTAAAGATTTATGGAAGAAATCTAATGCCTTTACTTGAGAAAATGAATCAATACATTAGATTTGGATCTTGATTGCTTTATGGGTAACTAAAGATAATAATTAGCATGTAAACTAATCATCTTCTAAATGAATACGAAAAAGAAATCAACGCTATCACAAGAAGAAAGTACTTTATACCTCAAACTATGAACTAGTAAAGGTTTGAAGATAAATTCTCAAAGAACAAGTCACAAAGGTTCAACA
>JAOTQJ010119688.1:0-43059 GCA_025642045.1 Solanum sejunctum
TCACTCTTCTACAAGATAAGCTCACACATGTATATATATAGGCACAAGTCCCCCCACATGGACCAATTAAAATTAAATACACACATGACCCTACAATAATTTAATCTTAAGGACTAAACTTAGAACAAAATTTACATTTGGTCCCAAACTTTACCAAATCGAACCAATTAAGGACTTATGGGTTCTAACTTGCGGGGTCTAACACTTAGTGCTTGTGATACATATTTTATCATGTAGGTAAATTCTTGTCAAGAGAAATATTTCATGATCCAACATCAAGAATCTTTGATTTCTTGGAGTGCTGTTCCTTAGATTAGCATTGCTTATAAGTAGTATGATATTTATAATCCATCAACAAGATAGGTTTCATTTGGTTCTGTTTGGGATGATAAATGATCTACTTAACTCAGTGGTTAGAGTACTGCTTTCATACGACGGGAGTCATTGGTTCAAATCCAATAGTAGGTAAAACTTATTAGATACCAGAGGATTACGACCCATCTTTAGTGATATTTATCTTTTGATTTTGTATCTTTTTTAATTTTATTTTTTAATTAGAATTTTTCATCAGAATTGAATTCTGTTTGACTGTATTTGATTGTATTCACTCGATCAAATCTAAATAGGATTAGAAAGAGAACTTTTTATTATTTGAACGTACCAACTAGTTATGACATCGGATTGCTAGCCTCCATCGATGTTCTAGCTCATCAGAGAGCTAGATTTGCCTCAATTTTTCATCTCCTATTTCAAGAGTTTGCTGAGCTTCTTGTGGATCAATGTCACTATCCATCTCCGCATCAATTACTAATATAATGATCTTATTATTTTTATTATAGCAAAACCACCCATCAGAGCCATTATTAACCATTGGTCGTTAAGGTGTATTCTCAAAATCCCTATATCTACAGATGTGGCAATAGGGGCATGATTTGGTAATACACCAATTTGACCACTATTAGCACATAAAATAATTTCTTCCATTTATGAATCCTAAACAATTCAATTAGGGGTCAGTACACTAAGATTTAAGGTCATTTCTTCAAATTGCTCTCCATTTCTAAGTTCATAGCCTTCGCGGTAGCTTTATTGGTAGTACTTACCAAATAAAAGTATTGTTCAGGAAGACCATCTAATTCTTCGGAAAGGATTAATTGAAATCCTTGAATTATTTCTCCTATACCAACATATTTCCCTGGAGAACTGGTAAATACTTTTGCTACGAAAAATGATTGTGATAAGAAACGCTCAATTTTTGGCGCTTTTGCTACGAGTAAACGATACTCTTCGAATAATTCGTCCAATCCAAGGATATCTATAATGTCCCAAAGTTCTTTGTAACATCGTAAAATTTGCTTAACTTTTTTGGGTGGTTCTGTAATATTCCTTCCCCACGATCCGAGGTTGAAGCATGGTTGACATTGAATCTAAAGGATCTACTGTTGCATAAATACCTTAGCATCAAAATGTTCAAATGTTATAGCAGGAGTAGGGTCGATCAAATTGTCTGTGGGTACATAAACTGCTTAAATAGAGGTTATGGGCCCTTCTTTGGTAGAAGTAATTCTTTCTTGTAAAGAACCCATTTTGATACTTAGGGTAGGTTGATAACCCACAACAGAAGTTATTCTACCCAATAAAGCCAATACTTCGGATCCTGCTTGGACGAAACAGAAGATATTGTCAATAAATAGAAGTATGTCTTGCTCATTAACATCTCGAAAATATTCCATCATAGTTAGGGCAGTCAAACCAACTCTTATACGAGCTCCCGGCGGTTCATTTATCTGACCGTAAACTAGGGTCACTTTTGATTCTGCAATATTTTCTCTATTAATCACTCCAGATTCTTTCATTTTTATGTAAAGATCATTTCCTTCCCAAGTACGTTCACCTACTCTGCCAAATATGGATACGCCCCTGTGAGCTTTAGCAATATTGTTAATCAATTCCTTAATGAGTACTGTTTTACCCACTCCAGCTTTTCCGAATAGTCCAATTTTTCCTCCATTCCAATAAGGGGCTAAAAAATTTTCTATTTTAATTCTTATTTCAAAAATAGATAATTTGTATCCAACTATATAAAGGCAGGCGCAGATCTATGAATAGGATACCTTGTACTAGTATCTTCAAGCCCTAAATTATCAACAGGCTCTTCGAGCAAGTTAAAATTTGTTCCAGAGTCGCTCCCCGAATGGAACACTTATAGGAGCTCCTTTGTCAATCATTTTCATTTCTCTCATTAGACCATCTGTAGCACTCATAGCTACAACCCTAACTCAATTTTTAATAATTTCTGTACTTCACAAACCAAATTAATTGGTTGACCAACACTATCTCGATCTTGAACTACCAAAGCGTATATAAATATTTGGCATCTTGCCTGAGGAAAAGGCTACATCTAGTACCGGAAAGATAATTTGGGTGACACACTCCAAGGTTTTTTTCAAGCATGAAAACTGTAACACCTTGTAAAATTATCAAAATGCCCCTAAAATACATGGTGCAAACAACGCATCTTTCCAAGCTCTGATGAAAAATTCGAGACTGGATTTGTAATCAGCACAAAAAACTGAGTCAGACAATGGTCTCGACCCAACTTAAAACTAGCTGGGTCAATTTTTGAAATGTCACTTTTTGGCCAGAAATAGTAGCATTTTCGCGCCCCCTCCATGATGCACCAGGGGCGCGGAGCTACACTTACGTTTTTTCTTTGTTTTTTGACGAAAATTGGACTTACATAAAATTTTGCCAAAAATACTGGTACGCGCCCCCTCCGCGACGCGCACCTGTGTTCCAGGAAATTATTTTTTTTAATTCAAGAAGGATAATTTTGTCCTCCCAATATATTTTAATATCACCAAAATAATTTTAAAAGCATATTTTGTACAAAAAGAGTTTTAAATCCATAATTTTTCTAAGTTTTATGCAAGTTCTAAGAGAGATGAAGGAGAGACAGAGTGAGAGTTTCCAGAGAAATCTCGAAATACTTGAATATTCTTCATTCTCAGCTATGTAAAGGCTATCCAAAAGTATCACATTGTTCTTCCATGTGCCCAATATAGAATTAGAATATATAATTGATGCTTAGAAGTCTTGAATAGTGATTTCTTGAAAGTTCTTGAGTATTATCATTTAATGTCTTAGATATTATCTTTATTTCTTAAAAATATTCTTTTAATTATATTTTGTATCCTAAAAATTGATGATCATCATGCTTAAAGTTTACTGTATACATATATTGTTATGTGAATGTGACCTAACCCTTACGAATTCTCTCTGTAAAGATTTGAATAATGAACTTAGGGGGATGTCTAGAGCCTTGATTGTCTGAATATGATGCTTGACTGAATCTGAGTCCTGAGGTGAGTCTGTTGATGATTGTGATAACTGAAAATAATATTGATAGAGTTGAATGAATATATTCCTTTGAATTTGAAAAGATAGCCTTGCCCGTAAAGGTTGGGTGGTGAAAGTTATTGATGGATTGATAGACTTATGAGCATATTGAGTCCTGGGAGGAGTATTAGCATCAAAATGGGTAAGAGTGAGTCCTACTAGTACCTATTTACTACGTGGCTAGTGTAGGAGAGGATTGAAACGTGAAACCAAATGTTTCCTTTGTCCCAAAAGAGGACTTGACAGACTTTGGATCCACTGACAAACTTGTCCTTTATCCCGGCAAGGTACTGGACGGATGTGGAAACAACATCTCTTCGTTGTATCACTACTAGCTCATAGGTAGTCATTGTCAGTTATAAGAACTCCCAGATAGGTTTCATGATAATAGAACTCAGATGTGATGTGATTGTTTGATGTTTGATGGATAGTGAGGTGATAAAGTCTTGTCCTTTACTCTGAGGTGAGGGTGAGCGATTGATAAGTGATTATTTATTGTTTCCTTTTTAATTTAACCCAATTTACATACAGTATATTCCACATTCTAATTCCCTTCTGGTACTGCATCATTTTATGATGCAGATTCGATAGATCGAGAACTTCAGCAGCCCGATTGTTAAGGTTCAGAGCTTTCTGTATTTCCAGACAATGGTGAGTCCTCCCCTACATTTTGTGGATGCTAATTTTTTTTGATTGATAGTCTTTTTACTTGATTTTGGTAGCAATGGCCTGTCATGGTACTGTCTCAGACAATAGTATAGAGGTTTCATAGACGCAGACGTTGATGTTTGATGTCGGGGATTCTTTCGCTATTCCTCCTTTATATTGAGACTTTTGTTTGATATTCTATTTCTTCCATGATAGAATGAGATTGATATCATTGAGCCCACTGATAGAATATTAATATTATTATTATATTATTTTCTTCTACTAATGAGTTGAGTGGACGAAGGCAATGAGACTAGGTGGTCCGCTTGGGGACAGTAATAGTCTCCAAGTGCCAGTCCCGTCTAGGGTATCCTTGTGGGACGTGACAGAAACCCCAGAACCAGAAGTAGTAGGATTGATTCTTATAATAATAAAATAAATAAATATGTCAAAATGTTCTTTCAAAAATTCTCGAATTCAAAATAAATGTCCGCTAGCACGTTGATCGGCTAATTCAATAAAACAAAAATTAGCACTTGATTTCGTTAGAACCACGCAATTGAACCAATCCAATTCTTTACTTATTCCATGAAATTGAGTTAATTTGCAAGATCACCCAACCTATTTTAATTTAAAAATCTCAAGTGCATGAATCAGAATCTTGAGAACATCTTTTATTTATCTTTTATTATAGACAAGTCCATCCATATTATTTATTCTATGGAATTTGAACCTAAACTTTCTTTTCAATTTTTATTACGATTCATTATTTGTATCTAATGAGCTCCTCTTCTTATTTATTTTTTATTTAAATTTCAGCATATCGATTTATGCCTAGCCTATTCTTTTCTTTCTGTGTTTTCTTATACCTTTCATAGAGGAATTCCATATATTTTCACATCTAGGATTAACATATACAACATATACCAAGGGGGAAGTTCTTATTTTTTAGGTTAGTTAGGTATTTCCATTTACAAAAAAGGGTAAATAATTCAAAAAGGGTTGCGCTATATATATAAAAGAGTATACAATAATGATGTATTTGGAAAATCAAATACCATGGTCTAATAATCAACCATTCTGATTAATACACAATATTAGTATTAGTTGGAAATTTTGTGAAAGATTCCTGTGAAAAGTTTCATTAACGCAGAATTCGGGTCGAGTAGACCTTGTTGTTGTGAGAATTCTTAATTCAATTCATGAGTTGTAGGGAGGAATTTATGTCACCATAAACAGAGACTAAATCAAGTGTTGGATTCAAAGCTGGTGTTAAAGAGTACAAATTGACTTATTATACTCCTGAATACCAAACCAAGGATACTGATATATTAGCAGCATTCCGAGTAACTCCTCAACCTGGAGTTTCACCTGAAGAAGCAGGGGCTGCGGTAGCTGCCGAATCTTCTACTGGTATATGGACAACTATACATACTGATGGACTTACCAGTATTAATCGTTACAAATGGCGATGCTACCATATCGAGCGTGTTGTTGGAGAAAAAGATCAATATGTTGCTTATGTAGCTTACCGTTTAGACCTTTTTGAAGAAGGTTCTGTTAACAATATGTTTACTTTCATTGTAGGTAATGTATTTGGGTTCAAACCCCTGTGCGCTCTATGTCTGAAAGATCTATGAATCCCTCCTGCTTATATTAAAACTTTCCAAGGTCCGCCTCATGGCATCCAAGTTGAAAGAGATAAATTGAACAAGTATGGTCGTCCCCTGTTGGGATGTACTATTGAACATATATATATAGATATATATATCATAATGTGTTTGTTGTTGGAAATAATTTGCACTTTAGCTTTTATTTGGTTAAGTTGTTAGAATTAACTTGAACTTTAGAATTTTTAAATTAAGTTATTAGAAATTAATTCAAATTTTTATAAATTCTTAACTTTTAAATACTTGAACTTTAATTATACTTGAAACTTAAAACTTTATCTTTAGGATTACTTTTAAGTATTTATAAACTGCTGATACTTTAAGAAATTTCTTAAGTTACACTTTAGGATTATTTTTAACTTAAGAATATAATATAAAACTTACACTCTTCCCTGCCCGGGAAGGGGGATCAAAGAATCGGAGGGTTACATACTTGAACTAATTAATTAAGGTTGTGAACTTTTTGTAGATAGATCACCATTTGTGGATGTATGACATGTATTATAAAAATGATGGTGGGTTGAAATGTACATTTTTTTGATGGTATTAGAAGTTTCATTGATCATGCAATGACACTTGATGTTTTTAAGAGGAATCAATTGGTTAGGTGTCCTTGTGGTGCATGTAAGAGCCTAAAAGTTTTTGTCACGCCCCGGAAGGGTACCCTAGATGTAACCAGCACTTAGAGACTATTGTTAGTCCCCAAGCGAACCACTTGGTCTCATCACATTTAATGAGTAAACTCTACAAATTAGCGGAAGATAAAAGGAAGTAAATAGGCACATCTCATCATCTAGTCTTAAATAATAATATAATAAAAAGCCAGCAGAAAGAAACTATCTCACAAGTCTTAACATCAACATTCGACTCTAGTCTATAAAGCCTCTATTACTATTAGATGGTGCCAATGACAGACCCACGACTACCTCAATCAAAATAAAACTAATAAATGTCTAACTCTAAAGCAAGATGGAATATCGGAGGCTTACCAATTAGTTGAACGTCTCAAATCCTCAATGATGCGCCTGTTGATGATCTTCAGATCTTGTATCTACATCATGAAATGATGTAGTCCCAGAGGGGGACATCAGTATGTGGAATGTATTGGTATGTAAAATAGCTGAGTGAAACAGAAATAAGTTGAATAATATAGAAACAATATCAACTCAATATTGAAATCAATCAGCATGTCAAATGTCTATCTAAAAGAAGAATAAAGAGTATACAAGTGACTTATCAACCAATAAACTCATCAATCAAATCAGACTCATCTCAAAGGAACTTAACTTAACTCATCTCATCTCATCACGACTCATAGGGACTCATTTCAACTCATCTCATCTCATCTTAACTCAGAGGGACTTATCTTGACTCATCTCCTCTTATCTCATCTCATCTCGACTCAGAGTATTCAGTTTAGGAACTTTCTGGGAGTTTCTCTTAATTGACAATAACCACTTATGAGTCAGGGTTATATAACAATCACATTTATATTGCCACAACCGTCCCATACTTGTTAAGTAAGGGACGAATACGATCCACGAGGAATCTAAACTCAACCATCCTCTATTGATTTCAGGGATGTAAACTCGAGAGGGGTCTATGAGATGTAATGGTCCAATCCTCTCCTAAGCTGGGCTGGTGTAGGTAATGAATACAAGTGAGACTCAATCTTACTCATTTTGGTGTTCGATAATCCTCCCAAGACTCAATGCTCATAAGACTCCTCGTCACCATCTCAAGTAGCCTCATGGAGGCACTCATAGTCTTAATTGGTCTCATGGAGACTCTCATCATCTGAATTAGTCTCATGGAGACTCTCATCATCTCATTAACTCAAACTCAAGGGTCCTCTATTATTTTAGGGACTTTACCTCATCTCAATAAACTCAATTCTCATTTAAGAACTCAAGGACTCAGATCATCAATTAGAAGAAGTTGTTTAGACGTAACATCAAGAACTCAATTATGAAGTCTCATGTGATCATCAAGATCAAATAACTCAACCACATATTCACATCAAGATTTTCATCAACATACTCATGTCACAGCTCTAGAGTCAATCCCTATCTTCATTTGTGCAATCTTAAGAAAGTAATAAGTAGGATTTATACAATAATTCATGCAAAATATTCCATTCAAGAAAACAAGTTTATGATGATCATCAACATATGAAAATACATGTAGTAAATATGATTTCTCAAGAAAATAATCAAGAATCATGCATGTAAATTAAAGAACCTTCAACTCTCATCTATTACCATCTATGGGACACATGGGAGAATAATCCCATAATTTTAGTTTACCCTTACATACCTGGTATGGAGTATGACAATCAATTCCTCGAGAATTTAGCCTCAATCCTTTGAACCCTAGCTCTTTCTCCTCTTTTTTCACTCAAGGTTTCTTCTTTATTATTGCGCAAGGGACTTTAAAATAGGTTTTTTGAAACTCTTTTGGGCCAAAAATGGCTTATATTGGTCATGGGTTAAGTCAAAAAAGGGTGAAAAAAGTCTAGAATACCCCTCAAAAGATTTAAAATTTAGAACTTCGGTGGAGCAGGTCGAGGTAACTGGTTCGAACCCATTGCGTACCTGTATATTTTTGAAAATCTAATCCTCGTCAAAAAATTTGAAAAATTTCTAAGTATGGGTCCGTGACTAGGGCACATCGCGGCCTCATCACGTACCCTCACTGTCTCAATTTTCAGATTGAAAAATTATTTTTCGATCCGATTGCTCTAAAATTGGGTCGATATCACTTTCCCACCCAGTTTTTCATGATGATCACAAATTTGGTCTCGAATTTTTTATCTGAGCTTAGGAAGATGCGTTATGCGCACAATTTTATTCTAGGGGTATTTTGATAATTTTATCAGATGTTACATATTTTAGTCCATATGAAGTTATGGTGCATTTGTATCGTAATGGATTTAAGCCTAGATATTTTGTATGGGTGGATCATGGAGAAATAGATGGATTGAATGGTGTATTTTATAATTTGATGTCCGTGGATGAATATAATATGTTTGTACCATATGGACAAATTAGATTTGAACATGATAGTATTCAACATGATATGTTTGAGCATGATAGAGTTCACAAAATGATTAATGATGCTTTCGGAGTTCAAGGGGCTGGAACCTGAACAATTTTGTAATGAAGCTCTTAATGAAGAAGCAAGACGTTTCTATGAAGAATTAGAAAATACTAGTTAATCCACATCTTCGACTACTCCATCTCCTGCTTCTCAGTCTCCCTACCTATTTGATCTGAGACTTAAAGATTCTTCTAATACTGATACTGCCTCTCCACCATCGACTCAGCATTAAACACATCTTCTACCATCAGCTTCACCTTCTTTTACTGCTGCACATGAGGATGCACAGGATATGTCTGATTTAGCTCCTGGACAGAGGGACAGATGTGGGAGAGTCATGATAGATCCTGGTGGAATATCTTAAGTTTGTATTTTTATTAATTTATTTTTGTTATTATAACAAATTATAGATGAACTAATAACATGTTTATTATGTATCTTGCAGGTGACATCCTTCAAAACTGGCTACAAATGCTTTAAAGGAGAGTGTTTAGAGGTTATACACAGAAACATAACACTCTTGGGGGGGATTCCAAATAATATTTGTCAAGCGATTTTTAATAAATTCGGGGTTTATAAGATTGCATAATATTTTGAATATTATTTACTTAACTTATTTTTAACATTGTTTGCTTTTTTCATGACTTTATGTACTTAGCAGCCAAAGTGCAATAAGGTCATTGCTACCATAATTCAGAGAAAGGTAATCTCTTGACTATCTAACTGGCTAAAGAAAGCAAAGGATGATGGAAAAGCTAATACTTAGATGCCTCTGAATGTGTATCAAGATTTGGTCTGGTATTGTGATACCTATAAATTCAATTCTATGTTCGATCTAGCTAAAAAAACTAGAGGAAACCTAAAGGGTGGCTCATTACACACCAAAGGTGCAAAGAGTGTTGATACCATTACGAGGGAGCTGGTAAGATTTTAAAAATTTTAGGTTTAAACTAACATTATTCTTAAATAAAGTATTTAATTTATACAAAGTATATTTTTATTTATTATATTTTAATTTATAGCAAAAAGAATTGGGGTGGCCTCCTTTATGTGATGAAATTTTTAAGAGGTATTATATGAAGAAAAAGTGGAATGAGTCGGATCCAGATCAGTGGGTGGAGGAAAGGGCCGAACAAGCCTATGTAACATATATATTATAATTTATGTTGATTCCAACTTTTATTTTAACATACATATTAGGTCTAACTATTATTTTTAATATGCAACGTGAGTATGAGCGACAAATACATGAGCTTAAGAGACTCGGTTGAGCTAACCTCTGTTGTCCAATCAAATTTGGATGGAAAAGGTCGCAGGAGAGAGCTATAAAGGTCCAATTTATGGAATAGGCTCCTAGAATAACATATGACGACTCCAATTTGGTTTGCAAGGTATTGGATCATCACGTCAAGCTGAGGCCATCGACGAGGTTCAGATGGTTGCCATTTCTCAACAAATTGCTCAACTTTCACATGCATTGGCAGATTTTATAGCACGGATGTATGGAAAACAGAATGACTCAGCAATATGAGCAACTCAGGGAATAAGTGCTCAACCTATCCCCACGACCCATATCCTCCCCCGATGAAACTGACGAGAGTACCAATGATTTTGTAGAAAATAGCCCTTAGTGCCCTTCTATTTTAGTTTTAGACAATTTAAAATTTTTGGTAAACTTTGAAACAATTTTAAACTTTGTAAATTATGATTTTTTTATTTTAATGTTTAATTGTGCTTATTATTATGTACTTTGTATGTTTTAGATGTTGTTGATTGTCTTGTATTGGGCTGTATTGATATTTATTGAATTTAAATTTTAATGCAGGTGGACAACAGAAACCTGTTGTCAAAAAGTTGTAGCAAAGCGGCGGACGAGGTCCCTTTATCCGTCGCTTTTTTGTAAATTTTTTTGAAAAAAATCCTAGAAAAGTGACGGATTAAGATCCCTATGTCTGTCACTTCTCTAAAATATTTTTTAAAAGAAACCCAGAAAAGTGATGGACAGGGTCACCTAGTCCATCCTTTTTTCTGATTTTTATTTTTTTAAAAAGTATTTTTTTTTGAAATAAGAGGTGATAATGGCAATTGGTGATTGATTTGATTGATCTCGATTAGGATTATTCACATCTTCATATTATGGCTTGAGGACACTTGCATATAAGATGAAGTGAACCTTTAGATGAGATGGTAATTCTAACTTGTCTGAGGTTCTTTGCACTTCAATAATAATCCTAAATGAGCCCTCATATTTTTGTACTAAATTTTGGTACACACCTCATAGTTCTTTAGACTACCTTGGGTTGAACTTTACCAAAGTCAAGTCCCCGCCTTATAATATATGGGATGACATTTGCAATAGGTAAATTTCTTATCTATTATGCCTTTTTATCCGAGTAGGATTTAGCAGTGTCAAGTTTCTCCTTGAAGTCTTTTGCCACATGATAAGTCTCTAAACTCCAACCCTCAAATGCAACTAGTAGCAAATGTAGAGTTTATGGTTGTTGGCCTGTAGCTAACTTGAATGGTGTTTGCTTGGTAAAATTGCTCCACTGTAAGTTGTAGGGGAATTGAGTTATGTCCAATAGTCTCGCCCAATCCTTCTAATGGGAGCTTACAAATACTCATTTCAACTATCAATTTGTCTTTGGTTGAAAATTGTAGAGAAATGTAATTGTGCGCCTGATCTTAGGCATATTTATATGCTGAAGTAGCCAAAAATACCTATAAATGGAGTCTATTTAGAGGGTAAATACATAGAGTCTAGACGTTTTTAGTTTGATTTCTCTTATTTTTACTAATCTAGGGCCAAGTGCGTTGTTTGGTATTGTTTTTGCAAGTTTTGATAGAATTATGCTAGTCCGAAGTCACACCCGGACCTGAAGGAAGAACACACCCCAGAATGGAGAGAATAAAAGTCAGTTGAATCAACAAAAATTCTCAAGTATGCGTCGCAGACCTGGGAGAAAACTGTGCAAGCTAAAAAATAAAGGAAAAAAGGTGCGAAGTAGAAAAAGAGGCACAGTCCGCATCGCAAACCTATGCAAAAGTTGGTCAAGATGGTCCAGTCAGCAGAATAAGCGATAACCTAACTAAGACAAGCAGTTCACATCGCGGACCTAAGGTGAATTTGGTTAGTTTGATCACTTTTCTTGGTTGTTAATGCTTTCTAGGTCATTCATGAAGTACATAGTTGTTATGAGTGGCTAAGTCTCCATATTCTAGGATTGTAGTCACAGGCAATATTTAGTTCTTGAATTTAACATCTATTAATGGGATCTGTTGATTATTCTTCTATTACTTTTATCTATACTACATAGTTTGGCCAACTAGGTGGTAAATTAGTTATTCACTCTGAATTCAAGAGATATTGGAGTGAATAGAATACAATAATGTAGGGAGCTTGTTTGACTAGAAAACTAGGTTGATTAGTGTAAGGGAGTCCTGTGACAACTACCTTTACACCTAGTTTGGTTCATAATACGGGAAGATAATGTTAAAGCACTTGTATTGGTCTGTCTATCCCCGCTCAACAATATAGTTAGACAGTCAATAATGGTAGGCTAGCAGAGGCAAGCAACCTTGTTGAGATAATTTTAAACCCGTGAATCAATAGTCAGGAGCTGAGAAATAAGTGCAAACTTTGAGACTAAATAGAGTCGTTAAGGTTACAATCCCGAAATTGCTCATTAATTGATATTTTAACAACAAAAACCAATTTAGAGTAGAAGTAAATTAGTTATTTAATTTATTTGCATAAATTTCTCAATATTTTTATTAAGAGCACTTCAAACGTGGTATCTTGGATTGTTTGCTAATTTCATTTAAATTCCTTGGATTTGACATCCCGGTCCCTTAATCAGGGCTGCTATATTACTTGTTAGACCATGTACACTTGTGTGCACTAGGGAGCAATAAGTTTTTAGCACTGTTGCTAGGGATTTGAAGTAAATTGGTTGATTATATAAGTTGTCTTATTTTGTGATGTTTGTTGTATTTGATCTTAGTTGTGTCGTTTTGCAGGTAATTGGTCACTAAACTAGAAAATCAGGATTCTTATTTTCATCAATCAAAGAGGAGAGCAGGGGTCTTCTTCCAAACCCCATCCATTGAACTTGTCGAACAGAAGGATCGAAAGGATTATAAAGAAGAAATTGTTCCTGTTAGAGAGGGAATGGTGGAAGAAAATCCACTTCTACCACCAACACCTGGACCACCGGCACCGAGGCCAGTTCTGGATGTGGCAATCCTGAGAACTACTAATGTCACTGGTTGTTTCCTTAAGCCAAAGCTCGGTGGTCAGTGGGAACTTAAGCAGAATATGGTCTAGTTACTACACTCCACGGGACAGTTCACCGGGCTACCATATGAAGACCCAAAAGTCTATCTTTAGAACTTCCTAAAAATAGTTGATACATGCATCCCAACATGGGTAACTAAAGATTATGTGAGGATGACCTTGTTACCTTTTCACTGTTGGACGAAGCATGAATGTGGCTACAAATTGAGCCACCAAACTCTATCACATCCTGGGATGATCTTGCTCCCAAGTTCCTTATATGATTCTTCTCATCTGGAATGACAACAAAACTCAGGAGTGAGATTCTAATCATCAAGCAAAGGCTTGGAGAAAATCTTTATCAAGCTTGGTACAAATGTAAAACTCTTTTGATAAATTGTCCACATAATTGTCAAGCTAATGAGGTGTTGGTCCATACCTTCATTGAAGGATTGGAACACAACACCAAGATCCTTCTTAATTCAGCTATGGGGGGACAGACATTAGAGAAGACATACGATAAATTGTATGCTCTTCTCAATAAGATTGCAGAAAGAAACTTGAAATGAAATGGAAGATTAAGTGATCGGTAGTCCAAAAGAAAGTCGGTGTATTGGAGATTGATGCTACAACTGCCTTGCAGGCTCAGATGTTAGCCATGTAGAACATGATGACCACTCACTTCAACAACTTGGCTTTGGGTCAGCAACAGCAAACACCGGTGGCGGTGGGTCAATAACCAGCCGTAATCAATATGGTACAACAACAACAAAATAGTTGGTATGATGTTTGTGGGGAAGAAGACCACACTACTAAATTCTACAGAGCTAATCCAGAAGTAGTAATCTTTGTGGCGATGCTAACAGAGGTGATTATCAAGGATTCAGGAACTCATATAACCCGAATTAGAGAAATCACCCCTAACTTCTCTTGAGGTGGTAATAAATAAAATCAAGGGCCACTTCAGCATAGGCCATATGGTGGCAATGCTTACCACAATCAGAAAATGTAGCAGCCTATAAGGCAGACTAAGCCAAATAATATGATTGACAATGAGGTGCTGAGGCAAATTCTGGCAAAACAAAATAGATAAGAAAAGGATATTCAGAGGAACAACCAGGGTCTCCAGAACTTGGAGAAATAGTTGGGGCAGTTGGCTAGCTCTATGAACTCTAGGCATCAGGAAGGCCTGCCCGGTACCACTGACCCTAACTCGAAGAAAGTTAATGTAGTCAACACGAGAAGTAAGGGTCTCTTTAACTGAGTTGGTCCCAAAGAAGAAGGATGAGGTTGAATAAAGCACTACACAGAATAATAAGGTTGGCAATCCTAGCTCAAGTACTGATGAGCCAACTCCATTGCCTAAACCTTCCCTCCATTTTCACAAAAGCTGAGGAAGAAAAAAGAGGATGATTATTTTATGAAATTCATCGAGCTTTTAAAACAGGTACAAATTAACATACCATTGATTGATATTTTGCAGATAATCCCAAAGTATTCCAAATATGTGAAAGATATTATCGCCAACAAGAACAAGTTGGCTAAGTATGAGACTGTGGCACTCACAGAAGCCTACAACTTTAGGATTCTTAATAGATTGCACTTGCTAGCTAAGTTTATAGATCATGGGAGCTTTACTGTGCAGGTAACCATTGGGACCTGTCTGAATGTAAGAGGTATGTGTGATCTGGGTGCAAGTATCAACCTCATGCCCTTGTTCCATGTTCTTGAAGTTAGAGCTTGGGAGACCGAAGCCCACCACCATTGTCTTACAATTGGTATATCATTCTGTGGTAAGGCCAGATAGTATGATTGGGGATGTCTTAGTCCAAGTGGGATCCCTTATTTTTCCCGTAGACTTTGTCATCTTAGATTTTGAACCAGACCTTGAGGTCCCATTCATCCTTGGGAGCTCATTCGTAGCTACGGGAGAGGCATTAATTGATTTAGCAGCTAGGAGGCTCACCAAGAGAGCCCATGATAAAGTTAAGGTATTTGATGTCTACAAAGCAATAAAGCTGCCAACTATATATGAAGATTTGACAGGCATCACAATGATAGATACTACAGCTGTAGTGAGCCAAGTTGAGATCATAGACCCACTAGCTAGAGTATTATTAAATCAAGGGCTAGAAGATGATACAGAGGCCAAATAGATAGAAAGTGTGTTGAACACTCACAATGTCATCATGCTTAAGAAAGTGGCTAAACCATTGAACAGGGTGTTGGGACCACCACCCAAACCCTCAGTTGAAGAAGCTCGTCAGCTTGAGTTGGAGCCATTGCCATCACATCTCAGATATGAATTTATTGGTGAAAATAATTCCTTACACGTAATATTGTCTGCTACATTGGCTGCAGCCCAGGTAGATGTTGTTGTAGCTGTTCTAAAGAAGAGAAAGAGAGCAATGGGTTGGCAAATAACAGACACCTATGGTATTATCCCGGCCTTATTTATACACAGTATTTTCATAGAAGACGATCACAAGCCAGTGGCCCAACCACAAAGAAGATTGAATCCAATCATGAAGAGGTAGTGAAAAAGAAAATGATCAAGTGGTTGGATAAAGGATCATCTTCCCCATCTATGAGAGCACATAGGTAAGTCCAGTATATTGTGTAGCTAAGAAGAGAGGGATGACGGTCATCACCAATGAAAAAAATGAGTTAGTCCTAACCAAAATGGTGATAGGGTGATGTATCTGCATGGACTACATAAAGTTAAATGATGCCACCTATAAAGACCACTACCCAGTGCCCTTCGTTGATCAAGTACTGGATAGACTTGCTGAGCAAGAATACTACTGTTTCCTGGATCGGTACTCGGGGTACAAACAAATCACCTTTGCACCCAAAGACTAAGAGAAGATGATTGTCACATGTCCATATAGAACCTATTCTTTCAAACGCATGCCCTTTGGTTTGTACAATGCACCAGTCTCTTTCCAAAGGTGCATGATGGCCATATTCCATGACATGGTAGAGGACCATAGAGGTATTCATGGATGATTTCTATATCTTTGGTGAGTCCTTTGAGATGTGTCTGCTATATTTGGATAGAGTGTTAGCAAGATGTGAGAAGACTAACACTGTTCTTAAGTGGAAAGTTGCATTTTCTAGTTAAAGAGGGGATATTTTTGGGGCATAAAGTATTAAAATGCAGTCCAGAGGTAGACAGAGTGAAAATTGAAGTGATAGATAAGCTACTTCTATCGGTGTCGGTTAAGGGAGTCCAAAGCTTTCTAGGACATGTGGGGCTCTACCGCAGATTTATTAAGAACTTCTCCAAAAATACAAAGCCGCTATTCGCCCTCCTGGAGAAAGAGGTACCATTTAACTTTGATTCTTCTAGTTTGCAGGCTTTCAAATTGTTCAAGAAGAAGCTGGTTGAGGCTCCAATAATGATAGCACCTGATTAGGAGCTACCATTCAAGCTCATGTACGATGCTAGTGATACGGTGGTAGGTGCAGTGTTGAGGCAGCATAGAGAGAGTGTTCCACTCTATATACTACGTAAGCAAGACTCTGGCTACAGCCTAAAATAATTACACAAATACTGGGAAACAGATGTTGACAAGTTTAGATCATACTTGGTGGGCACTAAAGTTATTGTGTTCACAGACCATGTTGTAGTCAAATACATGTTCAACAAGAAGGATGCTAAGCCCCACCTGATTAGATAGATCTTGTTGCTCCAAGAGTTCGATATTGAGATTAAGGATCGCAAGGGTTGTGAGAATTAGATTGCTGATCACTTGTCATAGTTAGAGAATGATGCTCAAATAGGTGACCAAATGCAAATAAAAGAAGAGTTCCCCAATGAGCAGCTGCTGACACTGGAGGTAGAACAACTACCTTGGTATACAGATATAGTGAACTACTTGGTCAGTGGTGTGTTTCCTCTGGATGCTACATGTCAGTAAAGAAAGAGGCTGGCTCATGATGCAAAGGCTTATATCTGAGATGATCCGTATCTCTTCAAATAAGGGGCAGATCATATAGTGAAAATACGTGTTCTTGAGACAGAGATGCAGAAGATCTTAGAGAGGTATCATGCCTCTCCTTATAGGGGCCATCATGGAGGTGAACGGATAGCTCACAAAGTGCTGCAATTAGGTTTCTTTTTGATCAGTCTACTCAAATATAATGTACACTTTGTGAGGACCTGCGATGCTTGTTATAAGATCAGCGCTATATCCAGAAGGCATAAGATGCACCTGAACAATATCTTGGAGGTAGAAATATTTTATTTTTGGGGCATAGATTTCATGGGTCCGTTCCCACATTCTTTTAGCCATCACTACATCCTAGTAGCAGTCGACTATGTTTCCAAATGGGTGAAAGCGGTAGCTCTACCTACTAATGCTGCCAAGGTGGTAAGCAAGTTCCTGAAGAAGCACATCTTCACTCATTTTGGAACTCCAAGAGTCATCATTAGTGATGGAGGCACACATTTCCTTAATCAAACAGTAAAGAATCTTCTAGCGAAGTATGGAGTGAGGCACAAGGTAGCTACATCTTATCACCCATAGACGAGTAGACAAGTCGAGGTGTCAAATTGAGAGGTTAAGCAAATCTTGCAGAAGATGGTGAATACTAGCAGGAAAGATTGGGTTGTAAAGCTTGATGAGGCATTATGGGCATACCGAACAACTTAGAAGACTCCAACAGGCACATCTCTATACTAGTTGGTGTACGGTAAAGCTTGTTATCTTCCAGTTGAGCTCGAGCACCAAGTATACTGGGCACTCAAGAGGTTGAATCTAGACCCAAAGCTTATTGCAAGAAAAAATTTGGAATAGTTGGAGAAATTAAAAGAGTTTCGACTCCAAGCATACGATAATGCAGAATTGTATAAGGAGAAGACCAAAAGATGGCATGATTAGCATATTATCAAGCGCAATTTTGAGTTAGGCCAATAGGTATTGCTTTTTAATTCTTGTTTGAATTAGGTAAGCCAAGGTCCAAATGGAGTAGACCTTATGTGGTGGTAGTTGTGACGCCCCATGGAGCGGTGGAACTGAAGGATGAGACCTCCAACCAAACTTTTTTGGTAAATGGTCAAAATATCAAGCATTATTATGGTGAAGACACAAGCAAATTTAAAGAGGTCATTGAGTTGGCTAATGATGAGTGAGCACACGGTACGTCGCGCCGCAGTAAATCAAGTGTTACACGAGAGGCGACCCGTGTTAAGGTAATAGTATCTTAGTTTTTTTTATTTTATTTTTCTCAAATAATATAACCTGTAACTAATTTTTAAAAATCGCAACAAGTGTAGGTTCACGACAGTGGCGTGTCGCGGACTCTCTACATTTTTGTGCAAATTTTGTCATCCTCAATTCCTGAAAATCCGTTGGATATCTTTGTATTGTTTTGGCTAAATTAACTTGTTTTAGTATTTTGTAGCATATTCAGGTGTTCGGGGGATTTTATGGGGTTCAGAGCTGAAAAACATAATTTTTCGAAGTCCTATACAATGTACATTTGGGAGTGCACAATGGTGCAGGTGTATCGCGGACCTAAACTATTTTGGAAGCTTGGAAAATATAGAAAAAGAAAAAAAATTGAGGCAAGTCTACGTCCATGCCGCACCGGGGACGTGGCGTGGACATGCTTTATTTTTTCCGCCTTTCCACTCGACTCCACCCCTTTAAATAGCCCCTACACATTTTTTTCCTTCATTTTCACCCATACCCGACCCCAAACCCGTATTTCTTCATTTTCCTCTCTTTCTTTCTCTCTAAAACACAAAATTGTCAAAATAATCCGCGTTGCATGCCACGTGTGTCAAGATCTTCATCACATCTTTTGATTTCTCCAAGCAAGGTATGTGTTTTCTCATTATCTTTTGATTTTTTTTTTTTTGAAAATTCCTCTTGATTTTGGGATGAAATTGAAGTAGGTTAAGTTGTTTTATCGTTAATCTTAGTTGATTGTTGTTGGGAATGAAGAATTTTGGCCTAATTCCTAGGTTTGATGGACTATTGTGCTTGATAGTATGGGTATGAAACCCTAGGCCGAAATTAAGTTGAAAATTGGGGAAAATTGGGGATTTTGTAATCTTGAACTTGAATTGTTGATGATGAGATGATATTGTGTTGGGTATTGCAAACTTCCAAGTGTGGGGTTGTTTAATTGTCGTATGATGTATTGTTGAGTGCCCCCGGTTTCACTTATGCTTGAATACAATGTTTGGGGGGTTGAATTGCTTGCAATTACTATTTTGCATAAAAGGTTGGACATGTGATTGATATTACTGTTGGTTCAAAGTGTTAGGGTGGTCTTGTTGACTTGAAATAGGGGTTATGCTATCAAATTGTTATCTTAAGTAGCCTGTAGTAAGTTGGGAAGTCTGAGTACCTTCTAAACATGTGGCTTGAATCTAAGTGTGGGGTCGTGGGTATAGTTCATTGTGTAGTAGGGGCCCTGTTTGTGCTTGTTTGTTGATTTTGGGCTTGTTTATGTGTTTGTAGGATCACACAGCTTCTCGTTCTCATAGAACAGGACAGACTAGTGGGGTAGGGGCCTCTAACACCAGAAGAAAGGCCAGCGACATCCTGAATGTGCCAAAAGCCCCAAAGAGGAAGGGTTAGCAGGTTCGTTTTGAGGTTAAGGTGATTAATACGGAAGGCAAGTGGTGGTATATATCCTATAATGAATCCAAGTACTACTCAGATGTTCCCTTGGATGCGGATTCATTAGCTAAGGAGTACCTGCTCATCTTCCAGCGGTGCATGGGCTACAATTTAAACTTCTTGTTTAAGGAGCTGCGACATTGCAACTTAAGTCTTGTATTGGAATTTTATGCAAATATGAGTAAGGAGCCACAGACTCAGGTGGTGATAGTTCGAGGGATGGAGGTCAATATCACTCCACTTACGGTTAATAGAGTCCTCGGCACCTTAGATGGGATCCCCGCAAGCAGTTTCCAGGAGCTCCAGCTTTACCCACCATATAGGGTCATCCATCACACACTTATTGCGATTAACTCACTTCCAAGTGGATTTACCATGTTGATAAAGGCTACCATTTATCATTCCCATTCGCCCACATGAACAGAGAAGCTCAAGTTTAGGTTAAAATTGTGACCCACTCTTTCTTTCGAGGGCAGCACTTCACCATTGTGGTGAAAGATAGAGTATGTCTAACTTATGCCCTAATAATTGGGATAGACATTAACTTCGGTTCTATCTTTAGGTTTGCAATGAGAAAGGCGAAGGTGCATGCAAAGACCCCAAAAAGTGCCCGAAAATGTGTCTCGAAAGTGCCCAGAATCATAATTTTTATATATCTCAAAATCTGTGAGCGATATAAGAAATCTGACTTCATATTCTTTTTCAGGGGATCATTTTGAGTGGAAATTGGTCTAACCCCAATTTAAGATTAAACGATTAGCAATTTTGATTTTCTAAGTGATGATTTTCAGAGAGCTTTTTGCGCCCCTGGCGCGATGTGCCAAGGGCGTGCAGATGAAGAAAATGGATTTTCGCATCCTGTTCGCAACTCGACCATGTACATTTTTTGTCCAATTATTTTCTTATTGTCTAAGACTTTTAAGTCTTAGGCCTAAGTGTCCCCAAACGTGGGTATACCTATACTTAACTATTTATTACCCTCATATCATTCTAAATATTTTCCAATATTCACTCAAACGCTTAGCAAAATATTTTACTCCTAAACTTAAGACTCAAAACCCTTTCCGGATCCTAAGGTTCTTCTTCAAGCTTCAAGTCTCCATCTCCAATCTTCATCAAGTTTATCTCCAAAGCTAAGGTATGTGGGTTTATTTCATGGGTTCCTTTCACCCAGGATACCCAAGCTTCCTTTTACTCTAATTTGGATGATTTAAAGTTGATTTACAATTGAGTCTATCTTATTATGAAAATCACTGCACACTATGTTGAAGCTCAAGAAATTATGACTGTTTTGCTATATTTTTACGTATAAAACCAAGGTCTATTATAAGATTTGATGAAAAGTTTTGATGAAAATTGCTTGAGGATGTTACCAAGTATCTATTGAAGGTTTTACATTGAATTTTCTAGCATGATTTCACTTTTGAATTACATGGTTTTACATTGTCACTACACACCCTCTAAGTGTTAGATAAAATGTCCGGTTATGATTTCTAGATGAATTAAAGATCCAATGCATGTCTTATGAGTTGAATGACTATATAATGATGATATTATGATGAAATGAATGCATGTATATGGTTCTCTATATAGTATTGGAATGTTGCCATGCCCTACCCGAGGGTCATGTGCCGGATAACCTTGTTTGGGGTTTGTACCCATTAATCTATTGATGAGTATGCACTCCGGCACTAAGGGTAGTAGGGTGCGATGATCCACCAACCTTGTTGGGGGTTTGTACCCATCAACCTACTATAGGATTTGTACTCCAGCGCCAAGGGTGGTAGGGTGTGACGATCTACCAACCTATTAACGGGGTTTGTACCTCAATCACCAAAGGTGGTAGGGTGTGACCATCCACCAATAGTTAATGGTATCTTCTTACACATATGTTATGTCCTACATAATCATGTTTTACTTAAAAACTAATCATACATGTCATATTGTTATTATGCTAGCTACTGTCTATTTATATGTATTTCGACTACGATGCCTATCTATTGTTGCTTTGCATTCTACATACTTAGTACATTCAAATGTACTAATGCATACTCTATGCCTAAGTGATATCATCATTTAGGAACTAGAGCACCGCTTGATCATCCTTCTCCTACACGTGGCTAGTATGACTTCTATTAAGCTTGTTGGTGAGTCCTCTATTCCGAGGACGTCACTTATCATCTCTTGCTATGTATTAAGATTATCTCTCTTTGACTGATGTATTGACTATGAGGGTGAGCCTAGTTGCTTTATCTTGGCCTCTACTCTTATCTATACTGTAGAGGTGTTATTGAATATGCTATGTATTTATGCTATGAGCTTTGACTCTATCAACTCTAGGTTTTCATGATATGAAAGTGTTCTCTTAGCCTCGATTATCCCAATATACTATTTCTTGTTGTATTCTATTGCTTTCGCAATCAAGGATGTGTAATGATATGCTACGAGGCTTGTTTGAGATTCCTTCGGATTCTCTATTCGCCAGTCACATCTAGGCCCTAGGCTTTGGTCATGACAAAGGTGGTATAAGAGCACTAGGTTGTTAGATCCTCAGATACCAACACATTGAATTAATTAGAGTCTTATTCATGGTTGTGTTTTGCACCACAACTATGAGTAGGAGGCTATGAGACATTTTAGGAAAAGTTTTCCTTCTCCATGCTCTAATTCATGTTATAGAGTTGAAGTAACTTTTTTCCCCTAGCGATTATTCTTTACTATGCCAGATCATGCCTAATACGAGGGGAATATGAGCCCATATGCCTAAGGATCAACTGGACAATGGAGAGCTTAGGGATATTCTTACCTTGATTGCACAAGTGGTGTCTAATTAAGCCAACCAAGTGGTCCAAGCCCCTCATGCTCCTACACTAGCCTCTCGGGTAAGAGACTTCATAAGAATGAATCCCTCGGAATTCCATGGGTCAAAGGTGAGTGAGGACCCCCAAGAGTTCGTTGATGAGGTCTACAAAATTTTAACTACCATAGGTGTGAGACTAGCGGATAAGCCAGAGTTGGAAGGCTACCAACTCAAGGGAATTGCCCAAATATGGTACAACTAATGGAAGGAGGAAAAGGAAGTCAACTATGTGGTACTTTGGGAGGAGTTCAAGGTGGCCTTCATTAATTGGTTCTTTTCCCTTGAACTTAGAGAAACTGAGTTGGTGCAATTTATGAATTTGAGACAAGGGTCTATGAGTATAAGGGAGTATACATTCAAGTTTACCCAACTTTTGAAATATGCTCTACATTTTGTGGCCGACTTGAGATCTAGGATGAACAAATTTGTGATGGGTGTGTCCGACTTGGTTAGTGAAGAGTGTTAGTCTGCTATATTGATTAGTGACATGGACTTATCATGTTTTATGACCTTTGACAAGCAAATGGAAGGGGACAAATTTAGGAAGAGGAGGGATCATGAGGCCAAGAGGGCCCCTTTCGAGGGTAAGTTCCAAAAGGGTGTCTGGATCCACCAAGGCCAAGGGTCCTATCATGATTCTAATAGGGGATTTACTAATGACTACCCAAGGTCCCAAGGTGTTGTGGTTCCTAATGAGGTATGTCCTAGGTGTGGTAAGAGGCATAGGGGACCCTGCTGGAGAAATACTAATGCATCCTTTGGTTGTGGGGAAGTGGGTCACAAAAAGGTGGATTGCCCCCGAGATTGCAGCAAGGGCAAACAGATTAATCAACAAGGTGCTAATATGGTTCCTTTGGGGAGGTGGCCGACAAGATGGTGCCCCAAGGCACAATCGATTTTATTCTTTGCTTGGGAGGCAAAGGATTGATGAAGTCCTCAATATTGTCACTGGTATATTGAAAATCTTTGATGATGTGTATATATTGATTGATCCAGGTGGCACTCTTTCTTTTGTTACTCCCTTTATTGCCCAAAAGTTCCATGTTGACCCCGAGTTGTTGATGAGTCATATGAGGTGTCTACTCCTATTGGGGCATCCATTATTGCTAGAAAAGTTTATAGAAGTTGCCCTATTTGCATTTTGCATAAAATCTTGCCTTATGATCTTATTGAGTTAGACATGGTTGATTTTGATGTTATTCTTGAGATCGATTAGTTGCATGCATACTATGCTTTTATTGATTGTAGAATCCATAGGGTCAAGTTTCAATTTCCAAATGAACTGTTCCTCGAGTGGAAAAGTCAAGATGTGGTGGCCAAAGGTAGATTCATCTCTTGTATTAAAGCCAGTAAGTTGATCTCTAAGGGGTGTCTTTACCATCTTATGAGGGTTAGGGATGTGGAGTCTAAAGTCCTTCCCATAGAGTCGGTTTTGATTGTAAATGAGTTTCTTGATGTCTTCCCAAATGACCTTCTTGGTGTTCCTTTTGAAAGGAAAATAGACTTTGGCATGGACCTCCTCCCCGATACTCAACCCATTTCTATTCCCTCTTACTATATGGCCCCGGCGGAGTTAAAGGAGTTGAAGGGTCAATTGAGGAACTTGTTAGATAAGGGATTTGTTAGTCCTATCCAATTACCTTAAGGTGCCCCGGTGTTGTTTATGACAAAGAAGGATGGGTCCCTTAGGATGTGTATTGACTACTGGCAACTTAATAGGGTTACCATCAAGAGTAGATATCCTCTTCCAAGGATTGACAATTTATTTGACCAATTGCAAGGGGCCAGCCATTTCTCTAAGATTGATCTTCCATCCGGGTATCATCAAGTGAAAGTGAGGGAGTGTGATATTCCTAAGACGGTCTTCTGAACTAGGTATGGGCACTATGAATTTATGGTGATGTCTTTTGGGTTAACCAATGCACCGATCATCTTTATGGAGCTAATGAGTAGGGTCTTTAAACCCTACCTTGATTCCTTTGTTGTGGTCTTCATTAATGACATTTTGATTTATTCTCTTGGTGAGGGGGAGCATATGGCTCATTTGAGGGTTGTTTCTCAAAGATTAAGGGAGGTGAAATTATATGAAAAATATGAAAAGTGTGAATTTTGGTTAAGGGAGGTTGCCTTCCTAGGACATATGGTGTCGGAAAATGTATTAAGGTAGATCCTAAAAAGATTGATGTGATTAGGAATTGGCCTAGACCATTGACCCCATCAGATATTAGGAGTTTCTTGGGCTTAGCAGGGTATTATCAGAGGTTTGTGAATGGGTCTAGTACTTCTCCTATGACAAAATTGACTCAAAACAAGGCTAAGTTTGTGTGGACCGATGATTGTGAAAGGAGCTTCCAAACCTTGAAAGATAAGCTTGTGCCTGCCCCTATATTGTCACTATCGGATGTGATTGAGGTATTTGTTGTGTATTGTGATGCTTCCTGGATTGGTTTGGGTTATGTGTTGATGCAAAATAGTAAGGTTATATCCTATGCTTCAAGACAATTCAAGGTGCATGGTAAAAACTACCCTACTCATGATCTTATGTTAGCTGTTGTTATGTTTGCTTTAAAGATTTGGCGTCATTACTTATATGGGGTGCATGTTGACATGTTCACCGATCATAAGAGCCTACAAGATGTCTTTACTCAAAAGGATCTCAACTTGAGGCAAATGAGATAGTTAGAACTTCTTAAGGACTATGATATAAGTGTGCATTATTATTTCGATAAGGCAAATGTGGTAGCGAATGCTTTGAGTAGGGTGTCTATGGGTAGCTTACTCATGTTGATGGTGGTGATAAGGAGATGTCTAATGAGGTGCATCGATTGGCTAGTTTGGAAGTTAGGTTGGAAGAGGTTGGTAATGGGGGCCTTGTTGTTGTTGATGGTTCTAGATCTTCCTTTATTGATAAGGTGATACCAAAATAATATCTTGATCTCTCCTTATTAGAATTGAAAGCCTTAGTGAAAGAGGGCAAGGTGGAGGTTTTCTCCCTAGGGGGAGATGGTGCCCTTAGGTGCCAAGGTAGGTTGTGTGTATCCTGTGTTGATGGTTTGATAGGAAAGATCCTTGATGAGGCCCATAACTCTTCTTATTCTATCCACCCCGGTTCCACCAAAATGTATAGACACTTGAGAGAGGTGTATTGGTGAGGAGGCATGAAGACGAATATTGCCAAATTCATTTTCGATTGTCATAGTTGCAACAAGTCAAAGATGAACATCAAAGGTCGAGTGGCCTAACCTAAGACATTGAGATTCCTAATTTGATTTATGGTTGGGTTGCCCAAGACTAGAAAGGATTTTGATTCCTTTTTGGTGGTGGTTGATAGGATGATAAAGTTCGCTCACTTTCTACCGACTAAGACCACATATGGGGCTGAAGATTATGTAAGTCTATACATTCATGACTTGGTAAGGTTGCATGGGGTTCCTTTGTTATCGTATCGGATCGTGGGGTACAATTTACTTTTTATTTTTGGAGGTCCTTTCAAAGGGGTTATGGTACTAGAGTTAAGCTTTCTACGGCCTTCCACTCTCAAATGGATGGCCAAGTTGAAATAACCATCCAAACCCTTGAGGATATGCTTAGAGCATATGTGTTAGAGCTTAAAGGTAGTTGGGATGATCATCTTTCGTTGATTGAATAAGCCTACAACAATAGCTATCATTCTAGTATCGGTATGGCTCCATTTGAGGCTCTCTATGGGAGACGTTATAGATCACCAGTTGATTGGTTTGAGGTTGGTGAGGTACCCTTGTTGGGATCAAATCTGGTTATGAAGGCTCTTGAGAAGGTTATAATGATTAGAGAAAGTTCGAAGACGGCCTAAAGTCGTCAAAAGTCCTATGCCAATGTGAGGAGAAGGGATCTAGAATTCCAAGTTGGTGATTGGGTGTATTTGAAGGCGTCACCCATGAAGGGTGTGGTCCATTTTGGTAAGAAGGGCAAGTTGAGTCCAAGATATGTGGGTCCTTATAGGGTGATGATAAGGGTTGGCAAGGTAGCATATGAGTTAGAATTGCCTAGACAAATGGATTTGGTTCATCTAGTGTTTCATGTGTCCATGTTAAGGAAATATGTAGGTGATCCGAATGCCATTGTGCCTCTTGATGTTGTGGGTGTTGTTGAAGAGAATTTGACCTATGAAGAGGTTTCGATCCAGACCTTGGATAGGCAAGTAAAGAGATTGAGAAACAAAGAGGTCGCTTCCATCAGGGTCCTTTGGAGGAATCAACAAGTTGAAAGTGCTACTTGGGAGGCCAAAGTGAAAATGCAAAAGCGATATTATTACGTTTTCCACTTCACTCAAGCCTAAGAATTAATCTAAGTCCTTTATATGATCTCAAGTCTTAAGTTCAGCCCTCTTGTCATTGCATGTCCATGTTTAAAATGACTAATTTCATGATGATTTTACACTTATGATGAGATTTTGAAATGATGTTTAAATGCATTGTTGCATCTTTATGTGAGCTAAAATTTGTCATGTTGGTGTCTCTTATATATGTCTCTTTGACATTCCCCGTGATATTTGGGGATGAATGTTCTCAAGGGGGAGATGTTGTAACGACCCCAAAAAGTGCCCAAAAATGTGCCTTGAAAGTGTCCAAAATAGTAATTTTCATATATCTCAAAATTCGTATGTGATATCGAAAATCCGACTTCATATTCTTGTTCAGAGGGTCATTTTGAGTGGACAATGGGTACAACCCTAATTTAATAGCAAAAGATTAGAAATTTTGATTTTCCAAGTGACGATTTCTAGAGAGCTTTTCGCGCCCCTGATGTACAAATAAAGAAAATGGATTTTCGCATCCTGTCTGTGACGGGGACATGTATATTTTCTGTCGAGTTATTTTCTTGTGGTCTAAGACTTTTAAGTCTTGGGCCTAAGTGTCTCCAAACGTGTATATACCTATACTTAACTATTTTTCACCTTCATATCATTCTAAACATTTCCAAATATTCACTCAAACACTTAGCCAAATATTTTACTCCTAAACACAAGACTCAAAGCCCTTTCCAGATCTTAAGGTTCTTTTTCAAGCTTCAAGTCTCCATCTCCAATGTTAATCAAGTTTATCTCCAAAGCTAAGGTATGTGGGTTTTTTTCATGGGTTCCTTTCACCCATGATACCCAAGCTTCCTTTTATTCTAATTGGCATGATCTAAAGTTTATTTATAGTTGGGTCTATCTTATTATGAAAATCACTGCACACTATATTGAAACTCATGAAATTGTGATTGTTTTGCTATGTTTTGAGGTATGAAACCAAGGTCTATTGTAAGATTTGATGAAGGTTTTTGATGTAAATTTCTTGAGGGTGTTACCAAGTACCTATTGAAGGTTTTACATTGAATTTTCTAGCATAATTTTACTCTTGAATTACATAGTTTTACACTAGCACTACACACCCTTTAAATGTTTGATAAAATGTCCAACTATAGTTTCTTGAGAAATTGAAGGTCTGATGCATGTCTTATGAATTGAATGACAATATGATAATGATATGATGAAATGAATGCATGTATATGGTGCTCTCTATATAGTATCGGAATGTGACCATGCCATACCCGGGGGTTATGGGTCGGGTAACCTTGTTGGGGGTTTGTACCCATCAATCTATCGGGGGGTTTGTACTCCGGCACCAAGGGTGGTAGGGTGAGATGATCCACCAACCTATTGACGAGGTTTATACCTCAATCACCAAGTGTGGTAGGGTGTGATGATCCACCAAGAGTTAATGATCTCTTCTTACACATACGTTATGTACTACATGAGCATGTTTTACTTAAGCACTAATCATACATGTCATATTGTTATTATGCTAGCTATTGTCTATTTCTATGTATTTCGACTACGATCCCTATCTTTTGTTGCATTGCATCCTACATACTTAGGATATTTAAACATACTAATGCATACTCTATGCCTATATGATATCACCATGTAGGAACCGTAGAACCGCTTGATCATCATCATCCTCCACGTGGCTAGTACGACTTCTATCAAGCTTGTTGGTGAGTCCTCCACTTTGGGGACGTTACTTATGATCTCTTACTATGTATTAAGACTATCTTTCTTTGACTGATGTATTGACTATGAGGGTGAGTCTGGTTTCTTTGTCTTGGCCCCCGCTCTTATCTATGTAGTCGAGGTATTGTTGGACATGCTATGTATTTTTGCTATGAGGTTTGACTCTATGGACTCTCGTTGTTCATGATATAAAAGTATTCCCTTAGCCCCGGTTATCCCAATTTGCTATTTCTTGTTGTATTCTATTACTTCTGCGACCAAGGATGTGTAATGATATGCTACAAGGCTTGTTTGGGGTTCCTTCGGGTTCTCCATTCGCCAGTCACGTCTAGGCATTAGGCTTGGGTTGTGACAACGCACAAAGGACGCAGGTATGCTTTTGGCAGTCTTATTACTGAGTTATGTTGTCTTATAGGTGTACCCACTGAGGAGGCAGACTATTGCCCATACATAGAGGCACCCCCTTATATTGTCACCAATATTAAGGGGCCTAGGATGTCTATAGGCCTGGTGTTAACCACCAACGAGAGGAGATACCACAATGAGTTGATCATGGCCCACACATATGGGCTAGAGATGTTACGGCATAGGATCGGTGGACACCGGTCCACCCCAGAAGAGCTCTAGGAGGTTGCGGCTCGTTACACACTGAATGCCCATGCTAATGCAGTATTGGGAATCAGGTATCAATTTATCGAGCCCATGGAGGATAACATTCCTACTAACCCCTATGATGAGCATGCTAGCTCAGACACAAAGGAGGAACCACTTGTCACTGTTGGTGGTGAGCCTATTCTTCCTGGCCCCGAGGATTGAGCACCTTGATTCCCGCTTCACAGGTTTTGTATGGTTAGCACTGAGTTGCTAAGTCTAAGATTGGGTGGTGATTATTCTATTGGATATGCTTTATTTCTGTTGATTTGGCATGTATTAAGACTTTTTTTTATTTCTTAGATATGTTTCTATGTTCTGTTTATGTTGGACAACATTTTCATTTTATTTTGGGTCTGTAACTATTAACTATGGGATGCGTGGATGCTTGAATGTGAATGTTCTAATAATGCATTATTTTAGTGATAGTTGTTTGTATCTTGAATCTTGTGGTCATGTTGTGAATAGTTGTAGTAGTCACAAGGAGTGACGGGGCCTTATGATGGATGGATAATGACCGTCCTAAGGGTTCGTCAAATTGAGCCTCATTTAGAGTGCCAGTAGTTGTACAACTAAGCATTATATGTTGAGCATGTGAACCTAGACAACTATCGCTTGAACTCCTAGTAATCTAATGCTTGAACCTATACGTCACAAATGTGTATATGCTTAATTTTGAATTCATATGAATAATGAGATGATGATTCTAGTGTTATCCTTATGATGATAGTGTGCCAAGAGTGCGTGAGCTTGTAGGTCGATGTTGCAATAGTTGCTAGAACTTGCCTGGTATATGGATTAGACTTGGTAGGGATTGGACTTAGAGAAAAGGATCTAGAAAATTTCTTTGGTACCTCAATATTGTTAAGCTTTGTATCCACCTAATGAAATCATCTTTAGTTAGCCCTTTTGAGCTTTAGCCTTTTTCTTTGGTTAGCCACTTTTCAAGCCTGTCCCTTTTCTTTGATTGATTTACCGTGTTTGATCATAATTCCAAAGCGCTTTAGCATGATAAGTCAGAGGAGAGGAAACTTGAATGGACACCCAAAGGATAAGTAATAGTATACATGAAAAAGAAAAAGAAAAAAAATATATAATTGTAGCCCAAATCAGTGATGATCCGCGACCAGTGTGCGTCACGGATCAATCACGTAGGCAATAAAGGGTGTTAAGTTAGTATAGAGTATTTGAAGTTCTTATATAGTATAAATGCAATAAAGGGTGTTAAGTTAGGGAGAATTGAAAGTGATGAAGTAGGAGAAGTGTAGCGTAAGCTAGGAGCGTTTGGGAACTAAGCCATGTCAGCTGTATCCATAAAAGTACCCCACCAGGTCCTAGCCTATATTACAACCAAATAAAAGACCTATGTGATCCTTTAAAGAAGATTCTAACTAGGTTGACATCATACATCAAGGGCAAGCCTATGGGAACTAGAAGCAACATAAGACATCTTTTGTAAGAGAGAGTTGACTATGTACCCATTGTTAAACAGTTACCAAAATTCTTAGTAGTGTCCATGGGTAATTCTTCTGGTGAGGGCACATAATCATCAAGGGTTGACAACTAGACTAACTATTAAATATTTTGCATGAGTCTGCATTTATACATGAGTGCTAGGTGCGAGTTGATGTTGCTAGGGATCTGGAGGAGTGTTTGCTGGGGTTCAAAAGTTTTGGTCATACGATGTACATTGTACATACTGTCTAGAGAGTCTCATACATGTGTATTAATTTGCCCAAAGACGGACAAAGCTCTAAGTGTGGGGTGGTGATCTTAGATGTATTTATACGTCGAATTAGCCAAAAGTACCCCTAAGTAGAGCCTAGTTAGATGATAAATGCATAGAGTCTAGACATTTTTAATTTGATTTCTCTTATTTTGCTAATCCAGGTCCAAGTGTGCCATTTGGTAGTGTTTTTGCAGGTTTTGATCGAATTATGCTAGTCCGGAGTCATAACCGCACCTGAAGGAAGAACACACTCTACAATGAAGAGGATAAAAGTAAGCTGAATCAGCAAAAATTCTCAAGTGTGCATCGCAGACCTGGAAGAAAGCTATGCAAGCTGAAAAATAAAGGAAAAAGGCGTGAAACAGAAAAAAGGGCACAGTCCACGTCGCGCACCTGAGGATTGTGAAAGGAAAATTGAATTACAGGATTTTAAGTTATATTTTGTCAAAAACTTTAGGTTTTCATATTGATTTTCACGCAAGAATAGAGAGAGACGACTGTAAACCTTGTTCTAAGGTTAATTTGGTTAGTTTGATCATTTTTCTTGGTTAATGCTTTCTAGGTCATTCATGATGTATGTAGTTATTATGATTGGCTAAGTCTCCATATTCTAGGGTTATAGCCACATACAATGGCTACTTCTTGAATTTTGACACTTATTAATGGGTACTTTTGACTATTCTTCTATTACTTTTATCAATACTTCATAGTCTGGCCAACTAGGTGGTAAATTAGTTCACTATAAATTTGAGAGATGTTGGAGCGAATAGAAACACAATAATGTAGGGAGCTTGTTCGACTAGGAAACTAGCTTGATTCGTGTAAGGGAGACTCGTGACAACTGTCTTTACACCTAGCTTGGTTCATAATACGAAAAGATAACATTAAAGCACTTGTGTTGGTCTGTCTATCCCTGCTTAACGATGTAGTTAGGCAGTCAATAATGATAGGCCGACAGAGGTGTGCAACCTTGCTGAGGTAATCTTAACTCCGTGAATCAGTAGTCAAGAACTCAGATATAGGTGCAAACTTTGAGACTAAACAGAGTCGTTAAGGTTATAGTACCAAAATTGCTCATTAATTAATATTTTGACAACAAAAACCAATTTAGATTAGAAGTAAATTAGTTATTTAATTTCTTTGCATAAATCTCTCAATATTTTTATTAAAAGCACTTCAAACTAGATAGCTTGGATTGTTTGCTAATTTTATTTACATCCCTTGGGTTCGACATTCTGACCCTTTGATAAGAGTCACTATATTACTTGTTAGACTGTGTGCACTTGCTTGCGTTGGGAAGCAATAGTGCCAAGCGTATTAAGTAGCTTTCTCTAGAAGTTTTCTGTGCACTGTAAGTCTTGATTGCTAATTAAGTGCCTTGGCAATCCCTTGTACTTTAATACATTCTTAAATTGGCAGCCTAATTAATAGCACAACCAGTTACGACATGCATGAAGCTAGCAAACTTCGGAGAATCTATCAATCACAATCATGATCATCCCATATCCCTTGGACCTTGGCAAGCAAGTTATAAAGTTCATAATTGCACTCTTCCATGGATGCTCCATTATAGATAATGACTCCAATAATCTTTTAGGTTTCCATTTCACTACCTTATCTTATTGGCGCACAACTCAACTTTGCAAATAATATTCAGTATCATCACATATGCACAACCAATAATAGACAGAATCAATTAATGCTCTTGTGCAATGTCCTGGGTAACCAGCCCATGATGTGTCTGGCTTTTCTTTATGATTTGGCACGTAATGGTTCCAAACTTAAACATGTAGACCCTCCTCCTAGAGGTGAACAATAGTCTATTTTCCACCAAAAATTATCTTTACTTAAGCCGCTAGCTTCACAAATCATTTTCCTTCATGTTGCATACCATCCTTAATAGCATCTTGAATGTCACAACAGGCTATGGTGATGGCCGCAAGCTCAGACTTTTTACTCAAAGCATCGGCCATAACATTGCCTTGCCTATTTATACTCTAACTTATAGTCAAATTCAGCTAAGAAATTTTGCTACCTAGCCTACTTTGGTGTAAGTTTCTTCTATGATTAGAAATAGCTAGTGGCCGCATTATCCATTTTGACCATGAATTCAGAGCCAAATAGATAATGTCTCCATGTGTGCAAGTAATTTGTGATGCTCAGCATCTCCTTCTCTTAAATAGTATATTACCATTCAATCTCTTTCAGTTCGCTGCTCTTAATGCAATGAGGGTATGTATCTTGCATAGTACTCTCCCAAGGGAAAAGTCTGAAGCATCCATATGCATTTCAAATGTCTTGAAAAAATTTAACAGCGATAAGACAGGCTCTTGTATCACGCATCCTTGAGATCATCAAACGCTCTTTGGCGATGTCACTCCAGACCTATGACTTATTCTTCTTTAATAATTCGATTAGTGGAGCAACCTTAGCGGATTAGCCACTAATGAACTTGCGATGATAGTTGGCAAGTCCAAGCCTGTACCTTAGCCTCATCCATTTGCTACCAATCTTGGATGATAACATGTCCCAAGAAGTGTACTTCATGTTAAGCAAACTCATATTTCTTCGCCTTGATGTAAAGCTTATATTCTGGTAGGAATTAGAAAATCTTCTTTAAATGCTCGACATGGTCCTCCAGGATATTGCTATAATGACTACGTCAACTTGGTATACTACCACGAATTATAGGCAAGCCTGTCAAATGGGTTGGGTCAGTTAAATTTTGGCCCATTAAGGTCGGCTGAATAAGGGTCCAACATCAGTAAGGTCGGATCAGTCCTCCGCCCACCTTATAAATGATTGGCCGAAGCAATCATTGTTTTGCTAAAATTCAACTAGATTGGCCTGATAAGAGACCAGCAGGTAGTGTACTGGTCCACTGGCCCAGTATAAAAAAAATTAAATTGTTGAGTGTGACCGTTGGACCAACAGACACTTTCTGAAAAGTGGCCCAATTTTTTAAAAATAATTATTCCCTTGTATTTATTTCTATAAATACCTCCTACATTTCATTATTTTTTTTCCTACAATAATCATCTAATTTTCTCTCAGTTTTTCAATTCTCTCTCAAAGTGATAGTAATTTTTTTTATTATTTTTTGCAATTAATAATATTTAGTGGAAGTTTTCAACTTTCAAGTGCTCAACATTTCATCAATTTTACGATTCTTTCTTTGATTCTGGCAGCTTGGTACAATCACTTTTTCTCTTGCTTTTATTTGGTATATTAATTCTTGAATATTTAAATATATTATTTTTTATATTTATAATTTTTGTTATTTTAATTCGTATAATGGAGCAATTAAAGAATGTAGATAAAAGTGTTAAAAATATGTGTCTCGGAGGTAGTAGTGGTAGTAAGGAAAAAACTAGTTTCGATAGAGAAAATACAAGTAGACTTTATACTCGTATGCCGGAGGCACCACTTAGTGAAATTGGACAAATAGGTGTAGGTGCATTTTATATGAACGAATATAAATTTAAAAAAACTAACGGTAGAAAAGAATAAAATAAAGTAAAAGTAGAAGTAGAACAAAATAATGATGATGATGATATACAACTAGTTCTATTGTTGTTATAGGTAATGTCAATTTAGAACTAGTTGTAAGATCATGTAAGTTAGGAAGTCCAAAATTGTAGAAAAGCTGAAACTGAAAAATTGTAAGGAAGAGTACGAGCCCTATTTATAGTTTGTGGTTCAAACCAATGGTCGTAAACGAGTGTTGTGGATGAGATTAATCAGGGTAAAACATTAGAGATGATCTACGAGGAGCATTTATGATCTGTAAAAAGAACTACGGATCGCAAAAAAGGGATTCATAGATTGAAGTCTGAGTTGATCAAAATGGATTTTATAAATTATGAACTATGAACAAACAGGATAAACTGCAATCCTATTTATGAGTTGTAGAATGATCTCGTAGATAGAGTCTTGAATTGTAAAAGTTTTCATATTACAAAAAAATCTTATTCTTTTTCTCCTTTTAAGATGTATTTGATATAAAGGAAAATATTTTTACTTTTTTTTTTAAAAAAATCTTTTTAATTTATGAAACATTTTTTGAAAAAAGTTCCTTAATGTATGAAAGTTATTTTCTTAAATTTAGAAAAAGGAGAGTTCATTGGAAAAATAATCTTTTAAATATTCAAGTCATCAAATATGAAAAAGTTATTTTGCCACCTCAGTGTTTACATTGCATCTTCACTATGTTCCAAGTGAGAGCAATATATACATCCACTCTTTCACGGCTAACCGACATTTCACATAATTATATCTCTCCGTTAATAAATGTTTAATCCCTGTTAATTATTATGCCGCGTCCTGTACTTCGATTTCTGCTAAGCACCACCTCATCTTCCCCACAGCCGGCGGATCCTCCGTCGACTTTCTCGGTGGAGCCTGACTACGTCATTATCATCGCAGCTCTGCTCTGCGCACTCATATGCATCATCGGCCTCATGTCTGTAGCTCGGTGCGCTTGGTTCCGACGCGCCGGATGTAAGTCGCCGAACAAAGGATTGAAGAAGGAAGTGTTGCAGTCGCTGCCCAAGTTCCCATTTGACCCTTCGTCAACAAGTAGTGGCTCGGCGGAGTGCGCCATTTGTCTGTCGGACTACACCAGAGGAGAGGAGATCAAAGTTCTTCCCCAGTGTGGCCATCGGTTTCATGTTCAGTGTATTGACACGTGGCTTGGTTCGCACTCTTCATGCCCATCTTGCCGTCAGCTTCTCCAAACTGGTCCGTGCCGGAGGTGCGGCGAGTTCTCCAACGCCGGTGCTCAAATTCAGGGAGGGGACTGCCTTACCTAAAGGAGTTCAAATTCCAATCTCCGGTACGCAAATAATAGGTAAATTGATTATATTATTTGTTGTGTTTTACTTTACTACTTCCTCTGTTCGTTTCGGCTGTGTTCGCCTTATTTTTATACAATTTCTAACATTTTTCAATTCACGGTACTTTTCGAATTTTAAAATTAAGCAAGTATATTTTTTAAATATTTTAAATTATTAATTATTATAATTTATAATATTTTATAAATATATAAATCTTATTTTTTAAAAATTTAAAAATTTTATGAGTAAATTTTTTATCAAATATAAATTATTTAAATTCTAAAAAATAAAAAAATATCATATAAAATTTAGTTAATATTTTTGTAGTATTGTGGAGTAATAGGAAGAGGAATATTTTGAAACGCCTCAAAGGATGGTCCCCAGTTTGTCCAGAAGCAAAAACAGGAGAGAGGATAAATAGGAAGCTTTCTTCTGCTTTTTCTTATGTTATTACGGAAAACGAACAAATATTTGTAATTACTTGTGTTTGCATATTTGTTCTCCTCTTTTCTAAAGTTGAAGTTTAAGTATAGATGTATGCAAGTTTTACAGTATGTTGTAACTTTGTTTTGAATGTAAAGTTGCTTTAACTTTCAAGTAAAGTTTAGTTATTACTTTCTCCCGTTTTGTAATTTTCTTTCGAAAAATATTAATTAGAAATAATGTTTGACTATTTTATTCAGATTTATGTTCTAATAATTGAGATGTTATTGTCTTCAAGAATATTGTGCAACGTATCTCATATTGTGTTCTAAGCTATTGAAAGTTAAATCAATATGAGAGGTAGCGCCGGATCTAAACGTTTAAAGTTATGGGTGCTTTTAGCTTAATAATTGTGGGATCAAAACTTTTATTAAAGGATTTTAAATATTAAAGGTAAATACACAAGAATTAAAGGGATTCAAAATATAATTTTAAATATATATAAATAGTATATTTTTCGTCGAAGAGTTCAAATGAATTTTTTGGGCTTATGTAGTCTGCCCTCACTTAGCTAGCAATTATAAAGCATAAGTGCATAAATTTAACACTTATCATAAAAAGACGATTATATTTGAAATCAATAGTAAAAACAATCAATATAAATAACTATTCATCATGTTCCTTTTCACTTGTCATAGTTTCATTTTTCTAGAGTCAAACGATATTAATCTTAAGTAACATTTTAAGATATAATTTTTTTTATCATATTAATATAAAAAAAATTATAAATTTAGTATTTTTAGTATACTTTTGAACATCAAAATTTTAATTTTAAAATATTAAATTATTCTAATATAATTTAGCTTTGAAAATTATAAATTAATTTTTACAAAGTGAAACATGACAATTATTAGAAATGAAGGGAATAGTCCATATTATCTTGAAGAAAGGGAAAGTATTTATTTGTATATCGTCTGTTTTTGGAAAAATAGTGTGAGGGTGTTCATGGGTCGGTTATTGGTCAAAATTAAAATCAAACCAACTTAATTTAATTTTAAATTCTCAAAATCAAATCAAACCAATTATAATATACATTTATAGGTTTGGTTGTTATCGATTTTGATTTGGTTTGATTCGGTTCGGTTATTCGGTTATTAACCATATATAAAAATAAATGCAATGATACATTTTAAAATGGAGAAAAAGTGACAACATTTTATTTAAAACGAGAAATAGTTAGAACAACTGATATTATAAAACTTTCAATCACTAAATTTACTTTGAAAAAGTTTCAAAATTTACCATTTTGATCTAGAAGAAAGAGCTAGTAATATTTCTAGTCCTTCCAAGAATTGTTATAGACATTCATATACATGAAATTAATAAGATAAATGTTCTTATTTTGAGCATTTATACTTTCATAAGTAGATTAAAAAATAATTTATTTTTTTTATAAATAATGTATTATGTATGTATAATTATAAAATATATGAATATAATTTGTCGGTTCGGTTCAGTTATTTCCTCGATATTTTCGAACAAATTCAAATCCAAACCAAATACTATTGAATTTGAAAAAATTAAAATCAAACTAAACCAAAATCAAAATAAAATTAACTTAGTTCGATTTTCAGTTTGGATCGATTTTTTTTCAAACTGTGAACACCCCTAGTGGAGAGTGAGATTTGAAAGCAATTATAAATAAGGAAAAAAAAAGTTTGGAGAATTAGATTTGAACTCAATGAACATCCCTAGTGGAGAGTGAGATTTGAAAAGCAATTATAAATAAGAAAAAAAAAAGTGTGGAGAATTAGATTTGAACTCATGCCCCACCAAAAAAATCTTGAACACTCGCCTTAAATCATTAGACCAATCAAACCTTTTGTTTAGTGGATGTTCTATACTAATTTTTCTTAATTTTTATATAAATATATATAATATCCAATACTACACTCAATGGACTCCATGTGGGTCCACCCCCGATGAGAGGTTGTACTGTCGAGCTAAAAAAACATCAGTCATTATTTGAATAAAATATATAATATATTAGTATACCAATTAATTTTGATTAAGATATATATTAGCATGATATCATACTATGTATATAATATTCTTGTTTATTTAATTTTTGAAAAGCAATAACTGCCACTCCTTCTGTCCTATTTTAATGACATTATTTTTTTTGGTTTATTCTAAAAATAATATTACTTTACTCTAATTGAAAATAATTTATCTTTAAATTTTTTTTACGCTAAATGAAATGATTCTTAGCCATATAAATATCTAAGAATAATTTTAGACTACAAATTTTAAAAGTATTTCTTTTTTTTAAACATAAAGGTACCATAAAATGAGATGAAAAAAGTATATTTTAGTTTTAAAAAATTATATTCCGTGTAATTCCTTGTAAACTAATGAATGTAAACAAATAACGCGCAAACGTCAAAACTAAAAATGGAATGAGGTGAGTAGAGATTGCGTGTGGAGTTTGGTGTTGTTTTGTTGTGTTTTATGAATAACAGAAGAAAACAATACATGCGTAATGCGTTCCATCTAATACATGGAGTCCTCCAACTCCATTTCAACCCGAATCATACGGTTACCCAAATAAATGGTTATTGCATAATTTATTCATTTTCGTTAGAATTAAATTATAAAAAGTAGAAAATTATAAATTAAAAATCAAAAATATCTAAAAATAAGTTAATCCAAATGCTCCTCAAGATTTAAATATACGAAAAAAACTATTGCCATAATCTGGCATTCCTTCAAGTTTAAAGTTATCTCATAATTCTCATTGTGCAAAAAAATTACTCCCTCATTATATTTTATTTTTATATGATATAGTTTGGTTTGATAGAAGATTTAAGAAAGAAAGAAGAAAAATAGGCTTTTGAAATTTATGGTATTAAAATGATTGATGTTTGTGTGGCTATGTCTCATCTTTCTAAGAGCAAAATGAACATTCTAAAATTAAATTAATACTGAATATAAAATTGTATCATTCTTTTTGAGAATGAGAAAAATAGGAAGTGAATTATAAAATTGAGACAAACAGAATGCTTTTTTTTTTTTTTTTTGATAAGGATCAACTTTCAGGCACCTCGACAAATTTCATAGTATGTCATCTCTCACCCAATAGGTACCACACAATTGTATTTATCAAGACTAGGAACAATTGAAATGATCGCCTAGCATTTTTTGTTTCTGCGAAGATTTGAACCCAAGAGTAAGTCGATTCAGTTTAGCTTTATGTATTAGTTATATTTATCTGTTTTCAATTTGTGCACACATTAAATCAATAACCAAACAACTAACATATTTATTATCTAATTTTGTTTAATCTCATCTAATCATATAAACACAATACTCCTAAAATAAAAATAGTAGCACACAAGAATAAAAGTCTAGCACAAATTTTCATATTGATCACTTTTATTTAAAACATAATTATTCAAATTTTTCCTGAAGACTCATGTAATAAATTTAGGAAATAATTTAATTGTTAGTCATGTCACAAGCCAAATCTAAAATTGAAAGAAGAAAAGGTAATACTCCACTAGTTTATAGAGAATAGAGAGAAGGTGTCGCAATAGAGAGAGAGTAATGCTAGTTTGTGTTGCCTATAGAAAAAAATAATATTAAAAATTTTAAAACAGAGTTCTCAAAATGTTAAACTCATTATTATATAATGAGTAAATCATAAAATTAATATTATCTTATTGAATTGTCAATTTAACTATTAACAAAAATCATAAGATCGAAAATCGAATCGATAAATCAACAAAAGTTTTTACAAAATCATTAATACAATAGCTCAATATCGATAAATCAACAATGTTTTTTGATTCACAATTTTTTGCATACACCTAAATATTATAACTTTTAACTACTTTATTAATTACTAGATTATTCCTTTTAGGTGCAAAATCACTTACTTTTTTATGTGCATGTATGCATTAAAAATTATACCAAGTATAAAATGGTTGTTAGTATTAATTATATCATTGCTTGAAGATAAATTTAACTGGTAGGAAGAAAAAAGATATCTGTGCTACAAATCCTTTGGCATTTGGCTTGAGGGTAGTGTCGGTATTACTGTTGGCCTAGGAAATTTTAAGGGAAAGAAAGTGTAATTTGTAGGTAATCTTAGCGTGCAAAAGGCTCTTCTCTTCCCAATTTGTTGTCATTTGATCGATAAATTTAGAGTCGTCGATATGGGCTAGGTTCGTTGGGCTGGCCCGATTTAATTCGAATTTTAATAGGGTTGGATTAAGATTTTTGAAGTTCATTTAAAAAATGAATTTTTTAGTCTGGTCTAAATAAGTCTGTTGATTTGTAGAGCTTGAATAATGTGGGTTGGGCCAATCCATGGGTCAAAGTAAAAAATAATTAAAAATAAAATAATATAGAATACTAAAAATAACAAGAGTTCAAACTCAAATTTTATTTAAAATTTTAAATATTAAAATTTAAATATGAATTATATTTTTATACTAATTAAATAATTAATATCTAATAGTAATACATATCATATAAAATTTCTAAATTTTTTAGGGTATCACTACTAGGTCTATTTATTCACCTCTTCAAGGGCAACTCGTCACAACTCACAAGAAGCCTTTAAGCAATTTACTTCCTCTTAAATCCTAATAGTCAAATAATTTTTTAAGGAATCACAATTCAATTTTATCCTCCATTCAAGTTTCAAAGCACAGTGAGTTTGCTTTCTTTTATTTTTTTGTACTTTACATATTTTTATTTTGTTTTATTTTTACTATATTATTTTATTTTGTATTCAATGTTCACTCTCTATGTTTGATGTATTTAAATGCATAATTGAATTTAAGATTTAAAATTTATAAATTCTCACAACAATCTAAAATTAATATTACGATAACAGTTGTGTTTATAGTCTAATATATTTTATTTGTTAGTGAATTATTTGATATCAACCCGAATGCAGATATATTTATATTACAAATATAACATTTGATCAATAATAAACATTTGTACTTTACTATTTATGTTTTAAAATCTTAATTTTTTTTTAAAATTGTTAATATAAATTTAAAGCATTTCATTGACATTTAGTCATTTAATTGGTTCAATATTTTTTAATTATCCTTTTATTTATTTTACCACAGGAAGCTAGGATAATTAATGAATGACACAAATAATATACGTGAAGATAGAGTGGTGGTAACTGAGTCTGTAGAACCAAAGAAAAAAAAAAGCAAATCAACAACATCAGATGTGTGAAAATGCTTCACAAGTATTGGTATAGGTGAAGATGGAATTAAAGAGCAAAATGTGATGGTTGTAAAATTGCAATTTTTAAAATTAGTACAACTCCCACAGGTACAATTTATGGTACATCACATTTACGTCGTCATAAGAAGGTATATCCAATGCTTAAATTTCATGATTTAGGTTATATGTTCATTAATCAAGAAGACAAATTGCAGTCTAGAAAAATTGATCAACACATACAACGTGAAAGCCTTGTTGAAGCTATAATTAAGCACAATTTGCCATATTTTTTTGTTGAATATGATGGGATTAGAAATTGGATAAATTATATAAATTCAAATGTTGTGATGCCTTGTAAAAGCACAAAAGTTACTGATATAAGAAAATTGTATACTAGAGAGAAGGAGAAATTGAAACAAGAATTGGCTAAACTTTCTAATAGGGTATGTTTGACTTTTGATTGTTGGACATCATCTACTTCTGAGGGATATATTTGTTTAACAGCTCAATTTGTTGATGAAAATTGGAGATTGAATTGTAGGATTTTAAATTTTGTCATATGTATTCTCCTCACACTGGAGTTAAAATGGTTGTTGTTATATACGATTGCTTGAAAGACTGGTATATAAATAAGAAGGTATTTTCTATTACATTGGATAATGCAACTGCTAATGATAGCTTGTAAACTATCTTAAAAGGGCATCTTAATTTGCAAAATAGTTTGATATGTGATAGTGAGTTCTTTCATGTGCATTGTTCTGCTCATATTTTGAATTAATTGTTCAAGAAGGTTTAAAGGTAGCTAGTGATTCCTTATTTGCAATTAAGGAAAGTGTTAAGCATGTTAGAGGAATAGATGGGAGAATGCAAAAATTTGAGCAATGTGTTAAGTAAGCTGGAATTCAAACTAATCTTGGTTTACGTTTAGATGTGTCAACTCGATGAAACTCAACATATTTGATGTTTGAAAGTGCTCTCCCATATGAAAAGATTTTTTCTAGTCTACATTTACATGACAAAAATTATGCTTGCTGTCCTACACTTGATCAATGGAGAACAACTGAAAAAATATGTAAAGTGTTGGAGCCATTTCATGAGATGACAAATTTAATTTTTGGTTCAAGTTATACAACCTTTAACTTGTATTTTATGCAAATTTGGAGGATTGAATGCATGTTCAAAGAGAAGTTAAATAATAAAGATAGAGTTATTAAGGATATGACTTCAAAGATGCATGAAAAGTTTGAAAAATATTGGAAGCAATATAGTGTAGTACTTGCATTTGGAGCAATTCTTGATCCGCGCATGAAGTTATAATTTTTAAGTTGTTGTTACTTTAAGTTGGATTCTATTTCAGCATAAAAGAAGGTCACATATGTGAAGAATAAATTGTATGAGCTTTTTGAACATTATGCAAACAGGCAAAATGTTGTTAGTGCTCCTTTTGCCACTCAGACAACATCAAGTGAAAATAAGAGAAAATCAAAGGATTTAAAGTATTCAGTGTAAGTAGTTTTTCTTATGTAAAGAATGGAATATAT
>JAOTQJ010119699.1:0-10657 GCA_025642045.1 Solanum sejunctum
TGCGTACATCCGACCCCCCCTCACCCCGCAATGAGCGGGAGCCTTTTGAGGCACTGGGGTATGTTGATGATGATGATTTAGTATGATTTCTTTAGGAAAAATAAGAAGTCTATGCTAGTATGTTGTGCTAGAAATTCTGGACAACTTGTGTCCTAAGTATTGTTGTGAACGTTTCTTATTATTCAAAGAGAATTTTCTTTTACTGGTTGGCTGAATTGTGAAGTAAGACTTATGTTTTTAATAAGGTATAGTTTTCTAGTCATGTAATTGAGCTGCTTCACTACTTTTACAGTCCAAAAAAGTGAATCCTTATAACATATCGCAATTGCGTTCATAATATGAACTTTTTGGCTATTGGATGGAAAGCTATTGCCTCACGTCCTTCATGACTGCTTTGGTACTATTACAAGACTATTTTAAGGCTGTTTTGGTGCATGGATGTGTTTAGGATAGTTTGGTTAAAGTTGGAACAATTTTGGAATTGTTGACTTCAAAATGGGGCAAAGGGATGTAACGTTATGCTGTCCATTTGTAGGTTTTATAGAATTATAATATGTTATTCCACGACCTTCCCCTGCTTTGCAACTATTTTTTGACTATCTTAAGATTGGGTTTATGTGGTTAAAAATATTATAAACAATTTAGGTAAATTTAAAATAGATTCTAGATTATTGACGTCGCAGTGTGGAGAAAGGATGTAACATTGTGCCGCTTGTTTGTATGTTGTGAAGAATTGTTATGTGTTGTGTCCTGCGGGCTGTTATAAGACTATTAAGAGTTTGAAATAAGATGTATATGATATGTACATAAGAATAGTTGTTAGAAAATACAATTATGAATGAAAAGGTTAAAGAAATGCCTTTGCATCGCTAATTAAAAGTTTGCTACCCGGATGTTAGTTTTTATGGTATTGGGCTGCCAAGAAGTGTTTCGTCACTGCTAATACTAGTTTTATTATCTAATACACTATAGATAAATATTTGAGGGAAAATGCATCCACTCCAAGGTAGTAACGAGGTCATACAATGAGGTATGTAAGGCTACTTAACTTTGTATCCTTTGGCATGAAACATAGATCACTGCTTGGTACATAAACGCATTTACCAAACTCCGACACAACTATTAACCGTGTCTCCACCATTTCATATGTTCACATGCTGCCATATATAATCACCTTCAAATATGCATACATGTATGAATACAAGGTTACATGGGTTCTTGTTGCTAAATAAAGTTCACGAGTTGTTTCATCCCATACGCATTTCATTATTTATGTAACGTATTGTTTTCATTGTCATATTGACTTGAATGATTATTTACATATCCTATAGATCTAATATTATGAAACCAAAAGAATAGTCTCAAAGGAAATTAAAATATAAAGTGTATTGTTTATTGATGAGTGGTAGCCCAAGGGGAAGAAGAATCACCTAGCCAGGGACGATCCTATCACGAGTGGTAGCCCAAGGGGTTAAGGAAGAACCTAGCCAGGGATGATCCCGATATAGATTTACCACTGATCAGTTGGTTATTTGTATTATAGCAGTGCATAGATTATACAGTAAAGGTAAAGTAATATAAAGAACAAAAAGTACATAATGCCAAAGTATAATCAAAGGTGGTCTCTTATCCTACACCAGTGCATAGTTCCGTTTGAGTTGTTACTTCTTATACAATATTTTTGGCCTTACATATTTAGTACATTATCTCTTACTGACGTCCCTTACGGGAGGCCTGCATTTCATGCTGCAAGTACAAGTGCTAGTAGATTTCTCCAGTAGAGTACAGGACATCCAGCTGCTGTTACAAGCTCCAGGTTATTTCGGAGCTTTGTGTGTGTCTAGAGCTTATATGTTTTGTATTATACAGTTAGTTGAGGCGGGGCCTTTCCCGACCCTTGTCAGATACTTTCTCTTATCTAGAGGCTTTATAGACTATGTGAATTAAAGTGTAGTCATGTCTCATACCATAGACATAGTGGCCCCAACGGCCTAGTCGTATGCATTTTCTTTTGACTTATTATTACTATTTACTGGCATAAAGGCAATAAAGGTAGAAATCCCTTATAATATGTCTAAAAAGTGCATAGATATAGGTCGGTTCTCCTGAGCCTTATAGGCAACGGGTGCCGATCTACCTTAATGGGACTTTGGGGCATGACAATAACATTGTTACATAACTTTTCCATCGACACCTCTAAACATAGAACTTAGCGAGGGACAAGACAAAAAACCGAGCTCACCCTCATAGTCAAAGCATTCAATAAAAGAAAAAGAGTCTTTATATATAGCATAAGGTCAAAGACTCACCAACTTGCTTTGAGAGTAATCGTACTAGCCACATGAAGGAGAATGATCAAATGGAGCTTTGATTCCTATATGGTAACATCTTGTAGGCATAGAGTATGCGTTAGTATGTTTCAATGTACTATGTAGGATGCAATGCAACAAGGGATAGGCAACATAATCGAAATGTATAGTCAGGCAATAAATGAGCATGTAGCAATATGGCATGCATGAGCGATGCTTGAAATAAATATGATTACATAGGACATATCCCAGGAAATTTATTCGAACCTAATTCTTCCTCTAGACCAAGTAACTTAGTACTTGGAATCCAAGGTAGACCACCCCTTAGTAGGGATTTAGGTACCTATCCCTCAATTGGTTGACGAACATGACCACCCTCCTTTAGAAGTGATTGAGGTACCAACCCCTTAATTGGTTGATGGCTTACCACCCCCATCCGAGGCGATTGAGGTACCAACCCCTCAATTAGTTGATGGATTACCACCCCCATCTGAGGTGATTGAGGTATCAAGCCCTCTATTGGTTGACGGACATGACCATCCTTCGATGGAAGTGATTATGGTACCAACCCCTCAATTTGTTGATGGCTTTCCACCCCATCCAAGGTGATTGAGGCATCATCCCTCAATTGGCTATGGTCAACTCACAACACAATAGATATTTTTTATGAAATCACACACACATATCGTACTTTCATCATGATTAAGTCACTTAACTTATATGCCAAGCATTAGGCCTTCAACAACTCAAGAAACATAATCCGAACATTTTATCAAACACTTGGTGGGTGTGTAATGATAGCGTAAAATAATGCAATTCAAGAGTGAAGTCATGCAAGAAAACTTAATGTAAAACCACCCACTAATACTTCGTAATACCTCTATGCATTATATATCAGAACCCTTTATCAAGTCTCAAGATAGATAAAAGATTCATAGCTCAAAACATGCTTCAACAGTCATACTTTAATGAAACCCCAACATAGTTCATACTCAAATTCATAGTAGGTAAGACCCATAAGTAAATCAACTTAGAAACATGAAATTTATGTAAAAAGGAAGCTTGGGCACCATGGGTAAAAGAACCCAATGGTTGAAATCGACATACCTTAGCTTTGGAGAATTCCTGGATGAAGATTGGAAATGGAGACTTGAAGCTTGAGTGAAATCCTTAAGATCTGAATGAGTTTGGAATGCTTAATTTTGTGTAAAGATTTTGTCTAAGTGTTTGAGAAAGTATTGGGGAATGTCTTGTATGATATGAAGGTGAAATATGGTTAAGTATAAGTATTTTTACGCATGGGAAGACTTAGGCCCAAGACCCAAAAGCCTTGGACCGAACAATAAAATGGGAACCATTTTAACATTGGTCCGCACCCCAGCCGCGTCGCACTAGGGGCGCGGATCAACACTAGATAAGGAAAATTTTAGATTTTTAAATTTTGATATGGTTGCTCTAAAATCTGGGTTAGACCAATTTCCTACTCATTTTTGCTCCTGATCAAGAATATGAAGTCAGAGTTTTGGCATCACGCACGAATTTTGAGATATATGGAAATTACGATTTTGAACACTTTTGAGGCATATTTTCGGGCACTTTTTTAGGGTCCTTTCAATATCTCTCCCTTGGGAGCATTCGTCTCCGAATGTCAAAGAAATGAATATAAGAAGAGTAATTATGAAGAAATCTTCCCCCCTATGAATGCATTAATACACTTAAACTTCATTTAAAAATCTCAACCTAAGTGTTAAAATCATCTTGAACTTGTCAAACATAAACATGAATGCATACAAAGACATAAAGGCCTGATAAGTGAGATATGAAATTACATAGAAGATTTAGAATTAATACCTTAGGCTTGTATAGAATGAAAGAGCTAGGGATATAACTTTTGCATGTCCTCCTCGACCTCCATGTAGCATTTTTGACTTGTTGATTCCTCGAAAGGACCTTAACGGAAGGACATCCTTGTTCCTCAATCTCTTCACTTGTCTATCCAAGATCTCGACTCGAACCTTTTTTTTAAGTCAAGCTATTTTTAACAATAGCCACAACATCCAAAGGAATAATAGCATTCGGGTCATCTACACATTTCCTCATCATGGATACACGAAAGACCGGATTAACCAAGTCTATTTCACAAGGCAACTACAACTCATAAGCCACCTTGCCAATACTCCGCAACACCCTATAAGGATCCAAAAATATTTGATCCAATTTACCCTGCTTACCAAAATGGACCACATCCTTCATGGGCGAAACCTTCAAACAGAAAAAATCATCAACTTTAAATTCAAGCTCCCTTCCCCTCACATCGGGGCATAGGAATTTTGATGACTTTTGACAGTTTCCAACCTCTTCGTAATCAACCTTACTTTCTCCAAAGCCTCCATGACTAGATCTGGACCCAACAAAGCCATTTTTCCCACTCGAACCACCCAATAGGTTATCTATAATGCCTACCATAGATAACCTCAAAAGGAGCCATACCAATGCTAGAATGATAGCTAGTGTTATAAGCAAACTCAATCAATGAAAGGTGATCATCTCAATTACCCTTAAACTCCAAAACACAAGCTGTAAGCATATCCTCAAGAGTTTGGATACTTCTTTCGGCTTGGCCATCCATTTGAGGGTGAAAGGCCATACGAAGCTTAACCTTGGTACCAAGACCCTTTGGAAGGACCTCCAAAAGTGTGAAATAGATTGAGCACCACGATTCGATATGATAGACAAGGGAACTCCACGCAATCTAACCAACTCATGAATGTACAACTAAGCATAGTCTTCAGCCCCATAAGTAGTCTTAGCCGGTAGGAAATGAGCTCACTTTGTCATTCTATCAACCACAACCCAAATAGAATCAAAATCCTTTCTAGTCTTAGGCAACCCAACCACAAAATCCATGTTAATTTCCTCCCACTTCAAAGTAAGAATCTCTATATCTTGGGTTAGGCCACTCGACCTTTAGTATTCAGTTTTGACTAGTTGGCAACCGGATACAAATTCAACAATGTCTTTCGTCATATCTACCTACCAAAACACATCCCTCAAATCTCTATAAATCTTGGTATAACTGGGGTGAATGTAACAGAAAGTATTATGAGCATCATCAAGGATTTTCTTTCTCAAGTCATCAACATACGGAACACACAACCCACCTTGGTATCAAAGGGCATCATCTCTCTCTTAGGAGAAAACCTCCAACTTTCCCTCTCTCATCAAGGCCTTCAATTCTAACAAGGAAGGGTCAAGATATTGCTTTGCTTTTATCTCATCAACCAAGGAGGACTTTGAACCATTAACAACCATAATACCACCAATATCAACCTCTTCCAACCTAACCCTCAACTGAGCCAACGGATGGACTTGTGTAGCCACCTCTTTGTCCCGACTATCAATATGAGCTATACTACCTATAGACACCCTACTCAAAGCATCCGCCACAATATTAGCCTTATCGGGATGATAATGCACACTCATATCATAATCTTTCAGAAGCTCTAACCACCTTCATTGCCTTAAGTTGAGAAACTTTTGAGTGAACACATATTGGAGACTCTTATGAAGGTAAACACATCAACATGCACTCCATACAAATAATGATGCCAAATTTTCAAAAGCAAATACTATGGTGGCCAATTCAAGATCATGAGTAGGATAATTATTTTCAGGTACCTTAAGTTTCCTAGAAGCATATGCTATCACCTTACCATTTTGCATCAAAACACAACCCAAACTGATCCGGGAGGTATCACAATACACAACAAACCCCTCCAACCCTTTCGGAAGAGAGAATATAGGAGAAAACACAAGCTTATCCTTTAAGGTTTGGAAACTCTTTTCACACTCATCGGTCCATAAAAACTTAGCCTTCTTTTGAGACAACTTAGTCATGGGAGAAGCACTAGAATAGAATCCATTCATAAACCCCCGATAGTAACCCGCTAAACCCAAGAAACTTCTAATATCCGACGGAGTTAATGGTCTAGGCCAATTTCTAATCACATCTGTCTTTTAAGGATCCACCTTAATACCTTACCTCACACCACATGACCTAGAAAAGGCAACCTCTTTTAACAAAAAAGCAAACTTCTCATATTTGGCATACAACTTCTCTCAATTTTTGCAACACTAAATGACACACATGCTCCTCCTCACTAAGAGAGTAGATCAAAATATTATCAACGAAAATGACCATAAAAAAATCAAGGTAGGGTTTCAAGACCCTATTTATAAGATCCATGAAGATAGTCAGTGCATTGGTCAACCCAAATGACATAACCACATATTAATAATGCCCATACCTAGTCCGAAAGGATGTCTTGGGAATGTCACACTCCCTCACCTTCATGTAATGATACTCGAACCGAAGATCAATTTCAGAGAAGTGACAAGCCCCTTGAATTTGGTCAAACAAATCATCAATCCTTGGTGGAGGATACTTATTCTTTATGGTAACCCTATTAAGTTGCAGGTAATCAATGCATATTCTAAGAGAGTGATCCTTTTTCTTCACAAACTAACCTGGTGCACCGCAAAGTGATTGGCTAGGCCTAATAAAACCCTTCTCCAACAAATCCCTTAATTGCTCCTTCAACTCCTTTAACTCTGCTGGGGCTATATGGTAAGGGGCAATAAAAATAGGTTGAGTATCAGGAAGGAGGTCTATATAAAAATCTATTTCCCTTTTGGGAGGAATACTAGGAAGGTCATTAGGAAAGACATTAAGAAACTCATTTACCATCGGTACCGACTTTATAAGAAGGATTTTAGAATCAACATCCCTAAGCCTTACAAGATGATAGAGATACTCCTTAGAGATCAACTTTTGGGCTTTAATGCAAGATATGAACCTACCTTTTACCATCAAATCATGACTCTCCCACTCAAGGATGAGTTCATTTGGGAATTGGGAATCAGAATTTGACCCTACGGGTGCAACAATCAATAGAGGCATAATATGTATGCAACTAATCCATCCCAAGAATGATATCAAAATCTGCCATATCCAACTCAATAAGAACCCAAGGCAATGTTTTATGCAAGATGCAAATGGGACAGTTTTTATAGAACCTTCTAGCAACAATAGATGCACCAATGGGAGTAGATACCACATAAGACCCGCACAATAATTCGGGCTCAACATGAAACTTTTTGGCAACAAAAGGTGTAATAAATGAAAGAGTGGCACCTAGGTCTATCAATGCATCATATCAAAATCAAAGATTTTTAACATAGTAGTGATGTCATCAGGCACCTTATCAACCAGTTGTTTTCTATAAAGTGCATAGAACCGATTGTGCCTTGGGCACCGCCTTGTTGACCACCTCTCTCCAATGGAACCACATGAGCAACCCGGCCTTAAGGATGAACATCCTTACCCTTGTTGCGATTATATGGATGATCAATCATCTTGTGACATACTTCCCCACAACTGAAACAAGCATTGGTATACCTCAAGCATGGGCCACCATGACACCTACTACACTTTGGACACATAGCATTAGGCACAACACCACTATCACCTTGGGCCCTTAGTTAGTCATTGGAAAACCTCTTATTAGGATTATGTGAGGACCCTTGGCCTTGATGAATGCAACCACCTTTGCGACTTTGGAACATACCATCAAAATAGGCCCATATGGACTTATTACTCCTCTTTTTTATCAACTTCTCCCCCTCCAATTGTCCAGCATAACTCATCAAGTAGGGCAAATCCATGTCACTAATCAACATAGAGGTTATGACATTCTTTACTCACCAAATTGGATACACCCATCACAAACTTATTCATTCTAGACCTCTAGTCGGCAATCAAATAGGGAGCATATTTTGAGAGTTGCTTTAACTTGAGGGTATTCCTCCTCATGCTCATAGATCCTTCCTTCATTCAGGGACTCTATCATTTTGGCCTCCCTAAGTTAAAAGGGAAAGAATCGGTTGAGGAAAGATGGCTTAAACTCCTCCTATAAAATCGTATTATTGTTCGCCTCCTGTTCCTTTCATTGAGTGTACCATATTTGGTCCACCCCTTGTGTTGGTAGTTCGCCAGCTCCGCTTTCTCTTCCAACGTCACACCTATGATAGCCAATACTTTGTACACCTCATCAATAACCTCTTGAGGGTCCTCATCCACCTTAGACACATTGAACTCCGCCGGTGGGTTCAACCTCATAAAGTCTCTTACCTGAGATGCCGAAGTAGGAACATGAGGGGCTTGGGCCCTTTGATTGGCTTTATTATGCACAACTTGACCTAGCAAGGTGAGAGCATCTCGGAGCTCTCCATGAGCTAGCTGTTCCTCGGGTATGAGGGCTTTTCTTCCTCTTGTGTTAGGCATGATCTAGCATAGCAAAGAACATTTATTAGAGGGGAAACTTTACCTAACTTCTATAGCACGACATAGAGTAAGAAGAAGGGAAACATTTCCTAAAATGTCTCATAGCCTCTAAGTCATAGTTGTGGTGCACAACACAACCATGAATTAGACTCTAGTTAATACAGTGTGTTAGATGTCGAGGACTATTAACAACCTAGTGCTTTGCTACCTAGTTTGTCATGACCCAAGGCTAGGCCCTAGATGTGATACGGCGAATAGGGACCCCGAGGGACCCCAATTAAGCCTCTTAATATATTGTTAGACATCCTTGGTCATAGAAGCAATAAAATAACAACAATATATAGAAAAAGGGGTAATATGGGGCTAAGGGACATCTTTGATATCATAAACATCAAAGAGTCAAGTGAGTCAAAGCTCATTGTATCGTTACATAACTTGTCCAACAACATCTGTAAACATAGAACTTAGTGGAGGCCCAGACAAGAAACCAAGCTCACCCTCATAGTCAAAGCATACAATAAAAGAAAACAAAGTCTTTATACATAGCATAAGATCGAAGACATTGTCCTTGAAGTTGAGGACTCACCAACTTGCTTTGAGAGTAATCGTACTAGCCACATGAAGGTGGATGATCAAGTGGATCTCCGGTTCCCACATGGTAACATCATGTAAGAATAGTGTATACATTAGTACATTTGAATGTATTAAGTATGTAAGATGCAATGCAATAAGAGATATATACCATAATCAAAATGCATAGTTAGGCAATAAATGAGCATATAGCAATATGGCATGAACGAGTGGTGCTTGAAGTAAACATTCTTACATAGAACATATTACATATGTAGTTGGAGACCATCATCATAGAGCGAGAAACTTAGTACTTGGAATCCAAGGTAGACCCTCTGCCGGAAGTGATTGAGGTACCAACCCCTCAAATTGGTGGATGGCTTACCACCCCCACTCAAGGTGATTTAGGTAACAACCCCTCAATTGATTGATGGATTACCACCCCCATCCGAGGAGATTAAGGTACCAACCCCTTAATTGGTTGATAGACATAACTATTCCAAAAGTGATTGAGGTAGAAATCCCCCAATTGGTTGATGGCTTACCACCCCCATTTGAGGTAATTGAGGTATCACCACTCAATAGGCTATTCTCAACTCACAACATAATAGATAATTTTCATGAAATTACACATACATATCATCTTTTCATTACCATAAAGTCAGTTAACTCATATACCAAGCATTAGGCCTTCAACAACTGAAGAAACATAATCCCAACATTTAATCAAACAGTGTAATGCTAGTGCAAAATCATGCAATTCAAGAGTAAAATCATGCAAGAAAATATAATATAAAACCACCCATCAAAACCTTTCATTAAGTTTCAAGATAGTTCAACGATTCATAGCCAAAACATGCTTAAACAATCACCCTTTTATGAAACCCCAATGTAGTTCATAGTCAAATTCATAGTAGGTAAGACCCATAAGTAAATCAACTTAGAAACATGAGATTTATGTAAAATAGAAGCTTGAGAACTATGGGTGAAAGGACCCAATGATTGAAACCCACATACCTTAGCTTTGGAGAATTCTTTGCTGAAGATTGGAAATAGGGACTTGAACCTTGAGTGAAATTCTTAAGATCTGGAATGAGTTTGGAAACTTTAATTTTGAGTAAAATATTTGTCTAAGTGTTTCAGAGAGTATTGGGGAATGTCTTGTATGATATGAAAGTGAAATATGGCTAAGTATAAGTATTTTTACGCATGAAAAAACTTATGCCCAAGACCCAAAAGCCTTCGACTGAATAACAAAGCTAGCACCATTTTAACACTGGTCCGCGCTCTAGTGGCGTCGCGCTAGGGGCGCGGATCAACACTAGATAACAAAATTTTTAGATTTTTAAATTATGATATGGAAATAGCCGCTTTATGTTTCTAAACATAGGGGTTAGGCTGCGTACATCCGACCCCTCCTCACCCCGCAATGAGC
>JAOTQJ010119720.1:0-10656 GCA_025642045.1 Solanum sejunctum
AGATGAAGAAATTTGGGTCGGGTAGATTAAAATTTATGAAGAATAACTTATCTTGAGGATGAATCTTGAAAGATAATTCAAACTTTATGACTTTCTTGATCATTCTTGAGTGTTATGTTTAGGCGAGAAGGGAGAGGGTTTTATCATGAAAACTGAGGTTTTATATGTTTTGGTGACCATAAATAGACTCTCAAAGGTTTTAGGATAAAAATTCCCTCAAAATATAAAGATGAAATGTCATTAACACATCCAGTGAGGGTCCGCGCCGTGCTCCAGGCGCGGACTTTCGGACAGCTACGGACCTCTCCACTAAAATGGTCCTAACTTTCTACTTCGAACTTCGATTAATGCGAAACTAGATGTGTAGGACAGCCAATTCAAATATCTTTGATTTTATTTATTATGGGCCATTTAAGTCATTATACTTTAGGAGATATATTCATTTAAAATTTACCCTTCTATTGACTCATACGAAAACTTAATTGCTAGAAATTCTTTGAACTTGGTTGATGTAAAAGATCCCTTATGACTCTAATTCATACCTAATATACTTTAAATACTTACTAATTGATCCTAGCACGTATATACGACATACAAGTCATTGGTTCACCTAACTTTTATAAAATCATACATTAGAACTACAACCTCATATCAGCTCCAATTCTATTCCCATACTAAGAAATTGACTCTAACATCTATTCTCAATTAAGAATCCTCAATTAAAATCCTACATCATATGAAGGATGACTCTGTCTTAGCTTAAAAAAATTAAAGTGTTACAATGTGTAAAAAGAGAACATCATTACAGGACTCATAGTTTACCAAGGTACAAACCTCTTTGGTTGGTTCGTGGATCGTCGCATCCTATCACAAATGGTGATTGAGGTACTAACCCCTCAACCTGGTTACCAAGGTACAAACCCCTTGATTGTTCGGTGGATAGTCACATTCTATCATCCCTGGTGATTGAGGTACTAACCCATCAACCCGTCTACCAAGGCACAAACCCCTTGATTGGTTATTAAGGTATATACCCCTTGACATGGTTTCCTGGGTTCAGAACCCCTCGAGTAAGGCATGGTCACACCAACACTATATAGGAGAATATCATATACATATATTCCATTCATCATCATAAAGTCATTCAACTCATAAGACATGCGATGGAGCTTCAATTCCTCAAAAATTATAACCAGACATTTCATCAAACACTTGGCGGGTGTGTAGAGCTAATGTGGAACCATATAATTTAGGGATGAAATCATGCAAGAAAATCCATTGTAAAACCATCCAGCAATACTTAGTAACACCCTCATGCAATGTACATCAAAACCCTTCATCAAATCCCACAATGGGTTATAGCTTCACCCCTCAAACCATGGTAAAATAGTCCCAGTTTCATCAAACCCCAACATAGTTCATAGTCTAATTCATAATAAGTAAGACCCATCAGTAAACCAACTTGAAATCATGCAATTTAAGTAAAATTGGAAGCTTGGGCATCATAGCTTAAAGGAACCCGTGAATGAAACCCACATACCTTAACTTTGGAGAATTCTTGAAGAAGATTGGAGATGGAGACTTAAAGCTTGAATAAGAACCTTAAGATCCGGATGAGTTTTGGGCTTGAAATTTGGAGTGAAATATGAGTCTAAGTTTTGAGAGAGTATTTCAGGATGTTTTGAATGATATGAAGATAAAATAAGTATAAGTATCTTCACACATAAGAAGTCTTAGGCCCAAGACCCAAAAACCTTGGACCGAGATAGAAATTGGTAGCCAAAAATACACAGTAGCGTACCTTTGGCGCGATGAATCGTCATTGGAAATCATATTTTTGTGATTTTTGAATTTTGATATGGTTTCTCTAAAATCGGGGTTAGCCCATTTCTTACTCAATTTGATCCCTTGAACAAGAATATAAAGTGAAATTTTCAAAATCATACATGGATTTTGAGATATATGGAAATTACGATTCAAGGAACTCCCGAGGAACATTTTCAGGCACTTTTTGGGGTCTGTCAATATCTCCCCCTTGGGAATATTCATCCCCGAATGTCAAAGAAATGTATATGAGAGAGGTAAACATGATAATTTCAGCCCAAATAAGGATGCAACAATGCACTTAAACATCATTTCAAAAATCTTAACATAAGTGTAAAATCAACATGAACTTGTCAATCTAAACATGAATGCATGCAAATGTCATGGCCTGAACATAAACTTGAAATAACATATGGGACTTAGATCAATACCTTAGGATTGAATAGAATGGAAAATATAAGGTTATCGATTTTGCATATCCGCTTCGTCCTCCCATGTAGCACTTTCAACTTGTTGATTTCTCCAAAGAACCTTATCGGAAACAATGTCCTTGTTCCTCAACCTCTTTACTTATTTATCCAAAATCTAAACTAGATCATCTTAATAAACCAAATTGGTTTCAACTACATCTATAATATCCAATGGAACAATAGAATTTAGATCACCTATACACTTCCTCAACATAGACACATGAAACACCGGATGAACTAAATTCATTTCACTAGGCAACTCCAACTCAAAAGCTACCTTACCAATCCTCCTCGTTACAATATAAGGACCAACATATCTAGGGCTTAACTTACCCTTCTAGCCAAAGCGAACCATACCTTTCATGGGTGAAATCTTCAAATAGACCCAATCGTCGACTTTGAATTCAACATCCATTCTCCTCACATCGACATAGGACTTTTTGCGACTTTGGGTCGTCTTCAACTTTTCTCTGATCATCATAACCTTCTTAAGAGTCTCATAACCACATCGTGTCCCAACAAAGCCACCTCCATCCTCAAACCACCCAATTAGTGATCTACAATGTCTACCATAGAGAGCCTAAAATGGGGTCATATTGATGCTAGAGTGATGGCTAATGATATAGGAAATCTCAATCAATGGAAGATGATTATACCAACTACCCTTGAGCCCTAATACACAAGCTCCAACCATATCCTCAAATCTGTTTGAGGGCGAAAGGTCGTACTAAGTTTAACCCTTGTACTAAGACCCCTTTAAAAGGACCTCCACAAATATGAAGTAAATTGAGAACCACGATCTGATATGATAGACAAAGATATCCCATGCAATCTCACCAACTGATGAATGTAAAATCTAGCATATTCTTCAGCCCCATATATAGACTTGACTGGTAGAAGATGAGATAGTTTTGTCATCCTATCAACCATAACCCAAATGGAAATAAAACCCTTCCTAGTCTTAGGCAGCCCAACCACAAAATCCATATTAACCTCGTCCCACTTCCAAGTAGGAATCTAATGTCTTGGGTAAGCCACCTGGCCTTTGATGTTCAACTCTGACTTGTTGGCAACTATGACAATTGGATACAAATTTGGCAATGTCCTTCTTCATAACTTCCCACCAATACACCTTTCTCAAATCTTTATACATTTTAGTAGACCCAGGGTGATAGAGTAAGAAGATCCATGAACCTGGTCAAGAACTTTTTCGCTCAAGACATTACCACAAGAAACTCATAACCTACCTTAGTATCTAAGGCACCATCTTACCTTTAGGAGAAAACCTACACCTTACCATCTTTTACCAATGCCTTCAATTCTAATAAAGCGGCGCCAAGATCTTGCTTAGCTATTACCTCCTCAACCAATGAAGATTTAGAGCTATCAACTACCACAACGCCACCATTCTCAGCCTCTTCCAACCTAACTCCTAACCTAGTCAACTAATGAACCTCCCTAGCCACCCCTTTGCCACCATCATCAACATATGCAAGCTACCTATAGACACCCTACTCAAAGCATCGCCACTCCATTGGCCTTACCGGGATGATAATGCATACTCATATCATAGTCCTTAAGTTCTAACCACCTTCTTTGTCTCAAGTTGAGATCTTTTAGAGTGAGGACATATTGGAGACTTTTAGGACCTGTGAACACATCAATATGCATCCCATACAAATAGTGTCCCCAAATCTTTAATGCAAATACCACGGCAGCTAGTTTAAGATCATGAGTAGCATAATTCTTTTAATGCACCTTGAGTTGTCTTGAAGCATAGGCTATCACCTTAATATTTTGCATCAACAAACAACCCAAACCATCCCTTGAAGTATCACAATACATAACAAACCCTTCTAGACCCTCTTATAGTGACAATATAGGAGCGGACACAAGCTTATCTTTCAATGTTTGGAAACTCTTAACACATTCATCAGTCAACTCAAATTGGCTTTCTATTGAGTTAACTTGGTCATAGGAGAAGCAATAGAAAAGAACCCATTCACAAACCTCCGATAGTAACCCGCTAAGCCCAAGAAGCTCCAAATATCCAATGGAGTCAATAGTCTAAGCCAATTTATTATCACATTCGTCTTTTTAGGATCCACCTTAATACTATCCCCCGACACCATATGACTTAGGAAGGCAACCTCTTTTAACTAAAATTCACATTTTTCATACTTGGCATACAATTCTCTTCCCTCAATCTTTGTAGCACCACTTTAAATGACCCATATGCTCTTTCTTACTATGTGAATAGATCAAAATATCATCAATAAAGACCATAACAAATGAATCAAGGTAGGGTTTGAAGACCCTATTCATAAGATCCAGAAAGATGGCTAATGCATTGGTCAACCCAAAGGACATCATAACAAACTAAAAATGCATATACCTAGTACAGAAGGTTGTCCTAGGAATATAACACTCCCTAACCTTCACTTAATGGTACCCGAACTAAATATTAATCTTTGAGAAGTGGCTAGCCCCTTGCAATTGGTCAAATAAATCATCAATCCTTGGAAGAGGATACTTATTCTTTATGGTGACCCTATTTAGTTGTGATAGTCAATACACATTGTAAGGGACCCATACTTATTCTTCACAAACAACACTGGAGCACCCCAAGATGATTGGCTAGGCTTAACAAAACCCTTCTCCAACAAATCCCTCAACTACTCCTTTAACTCCAATTCTGTAGGGGCTATTGGTAAAGGGGAATAGAAATGGGTTGAGTATTGGGAAGGAGGTCTATACCAAAGTCTATTTCCCTTTAGGGAGGAACACCGGGAAGGTCATTTGGGAAGATATCTAAGAACTCGTTTACAACTAGAACCGACTTTGGACTCCATATCCCTAACCCTCACAAGATGATAGAGACACCCCTTAGAGATCAACTAACGAGCTTTAATGCAAGAGATGAACCTACTCGTGACTACCACATCATGACTTTACCACTCAAGAATTGGCTCATTTAGGAAATGGAATTCAAACCTATGAGTTCTACAATCAATAGAGGTGTAGTACGCATAAAACCAATCCATCCTAAGAATGACATCAAAATCAACCATATCCAACTCAACAAGAACACAAGGAAAAATCTTATGAAAAACATAAATGGGACAATTTCTATATACCTTTCTAGCAATAATAGATGCACCAATAGGAGTAGACACCTCATTAGAATCACACAACAATTCGGGTTCAACATGCAACTTCTTGGAAACAAAAAGTGCAATAAAAGAAAAAGTGGCACCCGAATCAATCAATGCATACACATCAAAATCGAAGAGTTTTAACATACCAGTCAAGACATTAGGTACCCAATCAACCCCTTTTCTACCATGCAAAGCATAAAACAAATTATGCCTTGGGGAACCACCTTGTTGACGAGCTCTTCCTAAAGGAACCTTATTTGCACCTTGTGGACGAACCTCCTTACCCTTGTTGCGGTTATGAGAGCAGTCAATATTTTTGTGACCAACTTCCCCACATCCATAACATGCATTCATTTCTCCCAAACATGGGCCCTTATGAACCCTACAACATTTTGAAAACACATTATTAGGAAACACACCATCAACACCTTGGGCCCTTGGGAAGCCGTTAGGAAATCCCCTATTAGAAGCATGAGAAAACCCTTGTCTTTGATGAAACTGGCTACCCTTTTGACTTTGGAACCTACCCTCAAGACAAACCCTCTTGGCCTCATTACTCTTTCTCTTCCTCAACTTTTCCTCCTCCATTTGTTTGGCAAAGATCATCAAACGGGACAAATCCATGTTATTAATCGACATAGCAGACTGATATTTATCACTCACCAAATTGAACACACCCATCATGTATTTGTTCATTCTAGACCTTACTCCCTCACATTCATAGGACCTTGTCTCAAATTTATGAACTCCACCAAGTTAGCTTCCCTAAGATCAAGAAGGAAGAACCTATTAAGAAAATCCATCTTGAACTTCTCCCAAAGAACCATATTATTGATTCCCTTCTCCTTCTTCCATTGATTAAACCATATTTGTGCTACCCTTTTGAGTTGGTAAGCTGCCAACTCCACCTTCTTTTCTGATCTAACCTATAATAGTCAAAACATTGTAGACCTCATCAATGAACTCTTGAGGGTCCTCATCCACTTTTGACCCATAGAATTCTGAGGGATTCATCCTTATTAAGTCTCTCACTCGAGATGTCGATGTTGTAGCATGAGGGGCTTGGGACCCTTGATTAGCTTGATTAGCCATAACTTGTGCAAGCAAAGTGAGACTATCTCAAAGCTCACCATAAACTGTTTGCTCCTTAGGTATGCGGGATCTTCTTCCTCTTATGTTACCCAAGATCTAGCATAGCAAAGCAATCATTAGGGAGGCAAAACCTTATATCATGACATAGAACATGAAGAAGGGAAACACTTCCTAAAATGCCTCATAGCGTCTAGCTCATAGTTGTGGTGCAGAACACAACCATGAACAAGACTCTAATTGATGTTGTGTGTTAGATGTCAAGGACCATTAATAATCTAGTGCTCTGATACCAAGTTTGTCATGACCAAAACCTTGGGCCTAGACATGACAGGGCATATGGGGAACCCAAAGGGTCCCAAAGCAACCCTCTTAGAACATTATTACACATCCTTGGTCGTGAAAGTAATAAAATGATAACAGGAGATAGTAAATAGGGATAATCGAGGCTAAGGGACATCTTTGATATTATAAACATCAAGAGTCAAGAGAGAGTCAAAGCTTATAGCATTATATGCAATATGTCCAACTACTCCTCTAACTTAGCGGGGGCTAAGACAAGTAACCGGACTCACCCTTATATTCAAAATATACAATAAAGAAAGAAAGTCATAATATATAGCATAAGTACATAGACATTGTCCCCGAATTAGAGGACTCACCAACTAGCTTGAGAAAACTTGTACTAGCCACGTGGAGGTGGATGATCAAGTAGGGCTCTGGTCCCTATATGGTAACATCATGTAGGCCTAGAGTATGTGTTAGTAAGTTTGAATATAATAAGTATGTCAGATGCAATGCAACAATAGATAGACATCTTAGTCAAAATGCATAGTTAGGTAATAGATAAGAATGTAAAAATATGTCATGCATGGTAGATGCTTGAAGCAAATCATGCTTATATAGAACATAATACTTATGTAAGAAGAGACTATCATTATAGGACTATACTTTAGCAAGGTACAAAGCCCTTTAGTTGGTTGGTTGATCATCGTACCCTACAGTGATTGAGGTACTAATCCCTCAACCCGGTTACCAAGGTATAAACACCTTGATTGGTTGGTGGATAGTCGCACCCTACCACCCCTGGTGATTGAGGTACTAACCCCTCAACCCGGTTACCAAGGTACAAACCTCTTGATTGGTTATCAAGTTACAATCCATCGATATGGTTACCCGGGCTCTTAACCTCCCGAGGAGGGCATGGTCATATTCCATCACTATATAGGAGAATGTCATATACATACATTCTGTTCATCATAAAGTTATTCAACTCATAAGACAAGCATTAGATCTTAAATTCCTCATGAAACTATAACTAGACATTTTATCAAACACTTGGCGGGTGTGTAGGGCTTGTGTAAAAACATGCAATTTAGGGATGAAATCATGCAAGAAAATTTATTGTAAAACCATCCATCAATATTTGGTAACACCCTCAAGCAATAAACATCAAAATCCTTCATCAAATCCCAAAATAGGTCATAGATTCATCGCTCAAAACATGATAAAACAGTCATAATTTCATGAAACCCCAAGATATTTCATAGTCTAATTCAGAATAAGTAAGACCCATAAGTAAATTTCAATAGTATAAAATATTGGGAATATATTATTGTAACTGCTTGATAAGAAAAATGAAAATCAAGAACTTGAAATCACGCAATTTAAGTAAAAAAGAAGCTTGGGCATCACGAGTAAAAGGAACCCATGAATGAAACTCACATACCTTCACTTTGGAGAATTCTTGAACAAGATTGGAGATGGAGACTTGAAACTTGAATTAAAACTTTAAGATCCGGATGAGTTTTGGGACTTGAAATTTGGAGTGAAATATGAGTCTAAGTGTTTGAGAGAGTATTTGGGAATATTTTAAATGATATAAAAGTAAAATATGGCTAATATAGGAATTTTCACGCATAGGAAAGCTTAGGACCAAGACCCAAAAGCCTTAGACCAAGATAGAAACTGGCAACAAAAAATATACAGCAGCGCGCCCTTGGCTCATCACGCCAGGGGCGCGGATTGTCCCTGGAAATTGTATTTTTGCAATTTTTGTATTTTGATACTGTTGTTCTAAAATTAAGGTTAGACATATTTCACACTAAATTTGGCCCCCTAAACAAGAAAATGAAGTCGAATTTTTGATATCACGCACAGATTTTGGGATATATGGAAATTAAGATTCCACGAACTCCCGAGGCATATTTTCTGGCACAGTTGGGATCGTTTCATTTACCTTGGTACCTAAGGGAACCATCTCCCCCTTGGGAGAAAACCTCCACTTTACCATCGCTCACCAAGCCCATCAACTCTAGTAAAGCAAGGTCAAGATCTTGTTTTGCCTTTATCTCCTTAATCAAAGAAGATTTTGAACCATCAACAACTACTACACCCCCATTATCAACTTCATCCAACCTAACACCCAATCTAGCTAACTAGTGAACCTATTTAGCCACTTCTTTGCCACCATCATCAATAAGAGCTAGCCTATCCATAGACACCCTACTTAAAGCATCGACTACAACATTAGCTTTGTCGGGGTCATAATGCACACTCATATCATAATATTTAAGGATCTTTATCCACCTTCATTGTCTCAAGTTAAGATCTTTTGGGGTGAACACATATTAGAGACTCTTGTGGTCGGTAAACACATCAATAGAAATCCAATACAAGTAGTGCCACCAAATTTTTAAAGCAAATACCACGGCTACCAATTCAAGATCATAGGTGGATAATTCTTCTCATGCACCTTAAGTTTTCTAGGCATATGCTATCACCTTACCACTTTGCATCAAAACACACCCCAAACTAACTCTTAAGGCATCACAATATACAACAAATCCTTCAAACCCTTCTGGTAGAGCCAAGATAGGAGCGGAGACAAGCTTATCTTTCAAAGTTTGGAAATGCCTTTCACACTTATAGTTCCACACAAATTTCAACTTATTTTGTACCAATATAGTCATAGGAGACGCAATAGAAGAGAAACCATATACAAACCTCTGGTAATAACCTGCTAAACCTAAGAAACTTCTAATGTCCAATGGAGTCAAAGGTCTAGGCCAATTTCTAATCAACTCTATCTTCTTAGTATCCACCTTAATGCCATCACGCGACCTACATGCCCTAGAAAAGAAACATTTTTCAACCTAAATTCATATTTCTCATATTTTGCATGCAACCTCCATTCCCTTAAGATTTACAGCACCACCCTCAAGTGATCAACATGTTCCTCTTCACTATGAAAACAAATCAAGATATCATCAATAAAAACCACCACAAATAAGTCAAGATAGAGTTTAGAAACTCTATTCATGAGATCCATAAATATAGCTGGTGCATTAGTTAACCCAAAGGTCATAACCACAAACTCAAAGTGTCCATACCTAGTCCAGAAAGCTATCTTGGGAATGTCACACTCCCTCACTTTTACTTGGTAATACCCAGACCGAAGATCAATGTTAGAAAAGTGACTAGCCCCTTAAAGTTTATCAAAAAGGTCATCAATCCTTGGTAGTGATTACTTGTTCTTTATGGTGACTCTATTAAGTAGTCATTAATCAATATACACTCTAAGAGAACCATCCTTTTTCTTCAGAAATAACACCAGTGCACCCCAAAGTGAGTTGGTAGGCCTAATAAAACCCTTTTCCAACAAATTCTTCAATTGCTCCCCTAACTTCTTCAACTCTGTCGGGGCCATACGGTAAGGGAAAAAGGAAATGGGTTGAGTATCGGGAAGGAGGTCTGTAAAAAAATCTATTTTCCTTTCGAGAGGAAAACCAAGAAGCTCGTCTAGAAAGATATCAAAAGACTCACTAACTCAATAGGAAGGACTTTGGACTCAACATCCCTAACCCTCATAAGATAATAGGACAACCTTTAGAAAACAACTTTTGGGCTTTAATGCAAGATATGAATCTACCCTTGACCATCATATCATGCTTTTCCCACTCAAGGACGGGCTCATTAGGGAATTAGAATTTAACCCTATGGGATTTATAATGAATAGAAGCATAACATGCATGCAATCAATCCATCCTAAGAATGATATCAAAATCCACCATATCTAATTCAATAAAATCACAAGGCAAGATTTTATGCAAAAT
>JAOTQJ010119730.1:0-10656 GCA_025642045.1 Solanum sejunctum
TGACTTTTGTGACAAGTATTCTGTGGACTGAAAAAGAATGAGAATTAAAGAGGATGTACCATATTTGAGGGACGTGTTGCACGTCATGATGGATACTATGATTCGAGAGTCGTGTCGCATGTCGCGACAGATGCATAGACTAGAAGTCCCCCATGGGTCCCGAACTGTGAGACAGTGGGTGTGTATCACTAGGTCAGACATGCATCATGTTACTTGGCATTGTATTGCATTACATCTCATTAGCATTTATAAACATGTGAATGCTTTTGTGAAACTTGTGATAGATGCACTTGATCCCTGGTGATATTGATATATAATAGTTTGTGTGGTTATTGAGTTATATGCTATATACGTTGTGAACTCTTATGCTGGATTGATTTTATGTAGGTTATAGTTGTGGGGGATTTGGTTGGATGTTGGGGGTACCTGTATTCTATATTACTTAATTTTGTGTTTAGTAGTTTACTTGTTGAGTATCGTGTGTTTGGTACTCACCCTTTGCTACAATAATTTTGTAGGTTGCAAGCCTGAATCGTCGTGATACACTCTACTTTCCTTATCTGAGGCTTCCTATGGAGATTGTGAGAGGCAGTTGTTTGCCATCCCAGCTGACTCCTTACTCCTATTTATGATTTTGTTCTATTCTAGAGACAATATCATATGATACTTGTGTTTCCTTTGAAATCTATTGTAATACATTAGAAGCTTGTGCACGTGACAATCAGATTTTAACGAATTTTCATTTAGTTGACGTATAATCCGCATTTGAACTTCTTTTTTTATTATTATAATTTCGTATTTTAATGTTATAGTTTAGTTGTAGGCTAACTTGTCTTGGTGGGATAAGACAAGTGTCATCGCGCCCATTTTTGGGTCGTGACAGCTGGTATCAGAGCCTAGGTTCATAGGTCTCACGTATATACAACCTGAGTTTCAATAAAGTATCAAGGATTGGTACAGAGACGTCTGTACTTATCTTTGAGAGACTATGGAGATTGTTAGGAAACTTTTCTTTGTTTATTCCCTCTTATCGTGCATGGTTATGTTCGTTGATACTGAGTTATGCCCGTGTTCTTTTGACAGATGGCAAGAACTAGTGCTACTGTTTTTGGTGGTAGAGGTGAGGTAGCTTTTGAGGCAATTGCCGAGGCCCCAGTTAGAGGTAGGGGTAGAGCTCGAGCCAGAGGTCGTGCTCATGGAACAACACCAGTGAGAGGTCGTGCTAGAGAGGCCTCTTCAGAGCCTACGACTGACCTTAGAAGGAACCAGGTTCCTTGAGAACATGTAGCCTCACCGTTGTTGCAGGATACTTTATTGAGGGTGTTGAATGTATTTGAGAGTTTTGGTCCGAGCAGTAATACGAGAGGCACGCCAACCGGTTCTCAAACCATAGGAGGAGCTCAGACCCCAGATCAGCATCATGTTCCACTGGTCCATGATCTGGTAGAGTAGCCACAAGTAGGTACTAGAGTTGAGATTGATCCTGCACCAGCTATTAAGGTTCAGGGTGCACCTTTGGCTACATTGACTGAGAGTGAGCAGCGCTGCTATGAGATGTTTAGGAAGATGAACCCACCTCACTTTTAGGATGGAAGGACAGAGGATGCTTATGAGTTTTTGACTACTTTTAGAGAGCTATTAGATATTGTTGGCTTAGCTGAATCACACGGGGTTCGATATGTCACTCTTCAACTTCATGGGCCAGCCAGAGAATGGTGGAGGACATATTCAGTGTCTTTGCCTGTGGAATCTCCCATAGTGTATTGGTATGTTCTCTGGTGCTTTTTATAATAGATTTGTCCCTTGGAGTGTGAGGGAGGAGAGTCGATTGAGATTTTTAAGAGTCTGAGGCAAGATGGCTTATCAGTCACCAAGTATGAGACCCATTTCTGTCAGTTATCTAGACATGCTATAGCCATTATTCCAAACGAGACAAAGAAAGTTTGTAGGTTTGTGAGAGGATTGACCTGTTCTATTCGACAGGCAGTGTTTAGAGTATCTAGAGATGGGGCCTCTTTCCAGTCTATTGTGAGTGCTGCTAAGGAGGTAGAGCTGATGGAAAGAGAAGAGTTTGTGGACCTTAAGAGGGCCGATGCATTCGGTCAGTTTTTTGGTACCTCATCTGGAGGTAGAGGATTCTATAGAGGGGGTGGCTCATCCCAGTATCAAGGACCAGTTCATGCATCATTAATGGCTTCTAGGAGTGGTCATACACATAGTGGGTCTACAGGGCGAGACAACTATGGTAGTTCATTAGGATTCGCACGTTAGTCACAGAGTCAGAGATTTTGTTATAGGTATGGAGATCCTGATCACTTGATACGACAGTATCCCTTATCGGGGGGACAAGGTGGGCCTTACCCTAGATCTTTAGTTCAGACTAGACCACTGGTACCACCACCATATAGAGTGCGAGGCAGAGCTCAGACAGATAGAGGTTACCATATTCCAGGTAGAGGAGCAAGTAGCTCCATAGTCCCACAGATTGGGGGTAGAGACATTGTGTGACAGGCGGTGGTAGGGGACTACATTGCTATGCATTTCCATGGAGGCCCGAGGCAGAGGCTTTTGATGCAGTCATCACAGGTATTATCCCAGTTTGTCATTGATCTGTGTCTATATTGTTTGATCCTGGATCTAACTACTCCTACATGTCATCCTACTTTTCACTTGGACTCGATTTGCTATGTGATCGTATGCCTGTGCCAATTCATGTTTCTACACCAGTGGGTGAGCCTTTAGTGGTGGATCGAGTGTACTGATCCTATCTTATTTTTTTGTCTGGGTATGATACTTGGGTAGATATGATTATTCTAGAGATGGTAGATTTTGATGTTATTTTAAGGATGGATTGGCTTTCCCCATATCATGTTATTCTTGATTGCGATGCAAAAACGGTGAACCTTAGCCATGCCCAGGGTACCAAAAATTGAGTGAAAGGGTGATAGTGGTTCTCATCCAAGCAAAGTCATCTCTTACGTCCATGCTCAGAAATTGATTGATAGGGGGTGTATGTCTTACTTGGCTTTCATTCGAGATACTAATGTGGATCCAACCTCTATGGAGTCTATTAAGGTTGTTCAAGAGTTTTGTCGATGTGTTTCCCACTGACCTTCCAAGTGTTCCTCCTGATAGGGATAGTGATTTTCCTGTTGATCTAAAGCTGAGCACAAAGCCTATCTCCATCCCTCCATATAGAATGGCTCAGCTGAGTTGAAGGAATTAAAGGAGCAACTTCAAGATTTGCTGAGCAAAGGGTTTATTCGTCCTAACGTGTCACCTTGGGGCGCCCTAGTCTTGTTTGTTAAAAAGAAAGATGAGTCTATGAGGATGTGTATTGATTATAGGCAGCTGAACAAAGTGACTATCAAGAAAAAATATCCTCTTTCTCGTATTGATGACATGTGTGATCAACTTCAGTGAGCAGCTTTGTTCTCTAAGATTAACTTGAGGTCTGGTTACCATAAGCTTAGGATTAGAGCATCAGACATACCTAAAATAGCTTTTCGAACTTGTTATGGCCACTATGAATTTGTGGTGATGTCTTTTGTATTGTCTAGTGCCCCTGCAGTATTTATGGAGCTGATGAACAGGGTGTTTCATCCGTACTTGGATTCTTTTGTAATAGTATTCATTGATGACATCTTGGTATATTCCAAAACTGAGGATGATCATGTTCGTCACTTGAGGCTAGTACTACAGAAGTTAAGAGAGGAAAAGTTATATGTGAAATTCTCCAAGTGTGTGTTCTGGCTTGATTTGGTAGTATTTTTAGGGCATGTAGTATCCAAGAAGGGGATTAGAGTGGATCCGGCTAAGGTGGAAGCAGTTAGAAAGTGGACAAGGCCTACTTCACTTATCGAGATTCGTAGTTTTGTGTGGCTAGCAGGGTACTATCAACAGTTTATTCCGAGGTTTTCTTCCATTGCAACCCCATTGACTAGGTTGACTCGAAAGAATATAGCCTTCCATTGGTCTAATGAGTGTGAGGCGAGCTTCCAAAAGCTCAAGTCTTTGTTGACTTCGGCTCCCATTTTGACATTACATGAGACAGGTGTAGACTTTACAGTATATTGTGATGTGTCAGGAGTTAGGTTAGGTGGTGTATTGATGCAAAGGGGTAAAGTGATTGCCTACGCTTCTAGACAATTAAAAGTTCATGAGAAGAATTATCCTATCCAGGACTTAGAGCTAGCAACTGTAGTTTTTGTTCTTAAATTGTGGTGTCATTACTTATATGGTGTACATTGTGAGGTCTTCACTGATCATAGAAGCCTTCAGTATATATTCAGTTAAAGAGATCTAAACTTGAGGCAGTATAGGTGGATGGAGTTCCTAAAACTTAAGGCAGCGTAGGTGGATGGAGTTGCTAAAGGACTATGACTTAACCATCCTGTATCATCCGGGAAAGGTGAATGTTGTGGCTGACTCCTTGAGTAGAAAGACTTCTAGCATGGGGAGTCTAGCCACCATTCGAGTGGAGAAGCGACCTTTGGCCAGGGATGCTTAGTGTCTAGCTAATGGCCTAGTCAGGTTATAGCTTTCTGATAAAGGCGGTGTATTTGCTATCCTTGAGACTCGTTCTTCCTTGATGGACCAGATTCGAGAGTGTCAGTTTGAAGATGAGAAGTTATGCCTCATCAGAGACAAAGTGACCAGAGGAGAGGAGAGGGACGATAGAAGGAGAGGGCTGTCAACGAGATGGAGGAGATGGGAGAGGAAGAGAAATGGCGGGACTAAGGTGGATGAAGAAAAGAGAGAACTGTCGGATCTTAGTGTTACCTGGCGAAGAGGGATGACGAGTCCTCTATTTTAGTTATGTTATGTTGTACAGTCTAATTATATGCCACAGTCTCAGATTCAACATTATAAAAAGTAAATTTTTCTAAAAGAAAAATAAAATAACATCAATAATACATAAAATAGAGACTTTATTGTTTCGAAAAGCATTGTCAAACTTTGAGTTTACTATTTGCAAAACATTAAAACAAAATAAGAAAGTCTTTATTTTTTAAAACATAAAGGACAATGACAAAGTCTTTATTTAAAAAGTATAAAAGAGAAGTGATGAATTTCCATTGCTACCCAAGTGCTCGACGTGGTCTAGATGGGGGGGTGGTCCAGTTGTTAATGATGGTCTCCATGGCCTTTCTCTGCATTATGGCTTTCCCCTCCTTCTCAGTGATTATGACATTACAGCTACCTTCTTCAACCTTTGACAGGGACAAACCTTGCAGCCCATTCAGCAAATCCTTGGTATCATTATTCATGGACCTAGCGGATTGAAAAATCTGGTGCAAGGGTGGTAGGGGATAATAACTCCCAGCTCGGAGTAGTTCCCAGTCAAGATATTCCTCCGCAGTATAAGCATATCCCAGACCAAAAGTGGTTGAATGACATAAAGGCTTCATGGGCTCGGTGATTCCTTGCAGTTTGGCTCCTAGACCTTTTCCTGGCTCATAACCTGAGTTCAACATCACACCCATCACATCCATTGCCCTTGCCTCTCCTTTCACATTTTCTCCTTCTTCTACCAAATCTTTGCTTGCCTCAGAAGGAAAGTCCTATGTTATGAACAGGTTCCTCATACTCTCTAACAGATCCTTTTCTTAATCTAGACCGCTCTTGAGGAAATCAGTAGATTGAAAAGTTTGAGATAATGATGGCAGGGGATGTTACAGGTCGAAATCCCATTCCCCCATCCTCATAGGTACGTTTCCTTCATAACCCAAACGGAAGGTATCATTTTTGAAAGGTTGGGAAATTGGCTCGAGTATACCTTGAAGTCTGGCACTTAGCCCCTTGCTTGGCTCGTAGCCCAACCATAGTAGCATGCTCAAAATCTTCTGGTTATACCATGGCTTTGGCTCAATATCTCCTACCATCTGGACAATGTGGAACATTTCCCCGTTCATATGGCCTTGCCCTTCAACAGCATAAACGGGATGCCCCTTCTCCCCTTGCACCCTTCTCCCACTCAAATTTCAGGCATTGACAGAGGATAGATGGTACTGCTCTAGCCATGTGAATCCATGGGCGTTCGAGCAATATATTGTAGGAAGTAGGAATGTCCATCACTTGGAATGTGATAGGGAAAGTTGTTAGACCAATAGTCATGTCCAGGGTGATTTTCCCTATAATATCTCTTTGGTAGCCATCGAAGGCCTTCATATTCATCTTATAGGTTTGAATTTTTGCTAGATCCATATATAACCTTGTTTTAGTGCCAAGTGGAAAAATATTCAGTCCAGAACCTAGATCAACCACAACCTTAGTAATTAATCTATTTTGGTACTGGGTGGTGATGTAAAGAGCTCGATTATATGTGGTCCCTTAAGGTGGGAGCTCATCCTCATGGAATGATATCTTGTATGCCACGAACACTTGCCTAACCATGTGAGCCATTTCTCCATTGGTGATGTTGGATGGAATATAATCCTCGTTCAACACTTTCATCAAGGCCTTTTGGTGAAGTTCCGAAGTCTGTAAGAAGGAAAAGATAGAAATTTGAGCAGGTACCTTACTCAACTGCTTAGTGACAGAGTATTCTTTGGCTTGTATTTTCTTCCATACACTACTCTCCTCTACTTCTATGACATGAGGCTTGGTCTTACTTGAGCTTCCTTGAGTCAGGTGTTCTGGAGTATATATTCTTCCGGAGCGGGTTACCCTTTAGGCAGCATCAGCTTCTTTTACTCTCGTTTCTTCCTTCTCATAGCTCCAAGGAATGACATGAGTGTCAAAGCTTGCTTGGGGAGCTCTTGTCACTATAAAAGGAGATTTGGGTGCGGCAACTTCTACCTCAAATGGTCGGCGTCCCTCTACCATAAAAGGAGCAATCACAACAACTAACTCATCTTGTTCTACCAATCATATGGATCCTTCCAGATTTGCTGATTCTTCTACTTCTAACATGTTCACCTGATGATTAGGAAGTGGGTTATTGGACACGTTGGGCATAGGTTCTTTAAGCTGGATAGTCTTGTTGTTTATGAGTTTTTGGATCTTGTCTCGAAGGGATCGGCAAGCCTCTGTGGTGTGTCCTTTCATTCCAAAATGATAGGCGCACACCTTGTTAGGGTCATGCCATTTAGCTTAGGTATCAACAGGTAAAGCGATAATTGGTATGATATAACCAACTTCTTTGAGTCTTTCAGTTGGACGATGGGTTTAGCTAGAGTGTAGGTTTCGATGGGCCTTTTGTTAAAGTTGGGATGATTTTTGTAATTTGGTTGTTGCGGAGATGGTGGTGGTGGTGGAGTGGGTTGATAGCATTCTCCGTGTTGAACCCGAATTGGTCCATGAAGTTGGAAGCCATATCTACCCAACTTGACCATTTGTGGGCATTTTGGTCAATATACTATGTTAGGACTTCTCCCGTGAGACTCCTCATAAACAGATCCATCCTGATCCTTTCATCTCTTCCAACCCCAGCAAGTTTATCGCAATACATGCGCAAGTGGGATGGTGGTATTGACCATTGTTATTCAAGAAGATCGCCCTTCTAGGACTGCAAAGGAATAACTTGAATTAGGCCAAATAGTCTAAGTGCTCGCGAAAAGGCATAAGGTTGGACCCCTTTCAGGACGATGAGCTTAATGTAGTAGAGCTCGTCTCCTCTTGCTATCGCATGTGATAGTTGCAACCAATAGTACTTCCACTGTATATTGCAACCAGATAGGCCTTTCATTAAATCAAACCACTCCTCGGCACCTACTGGTGTGACGAATCTGCGCATTCTTGTTGTGTGGGTGTGAATTTTGTTTCCCACCCCATCAAGAATGTCTATCAAGTTTCCCTTTTTATAGAAGTGGTCACCCACAATTGTAATAGGAAATTGCAACCTTCAAAGAACCTCTTACCCAAAACACATTTGGACAAGGCCCTTGTTATTCTACTAATATCATAGGCATGATAGTGTTTCCTCCAACATCTCTCCCTTTGGACAAGTTGCGCATGATATAAATTAGGTGAGTATCTATATTTCTGTCTTCTCTAGGAAAGACTAGAGCGCCCAGCAATGCGACCGCAAAGGCATTCACACGGTGTACCTCCCACTTTGCCACTAAACATGAAAACTCACTCTTGAACTGTTCATAGCTATCTGGATAGCCAAAGCGAGCATACAAATAATCCAATGAAATCCACTCAAAATCCAAGCAAGCTAGCTTAGGTTTTTACACTAAACCTAAATTCTTCATGAACTTCTTTAGAGTTTGCCTATGAGGGACGATCATGCTCCTACTCCAGTAAGGCAAGTCAATGAACCCACCAATCTCCTCAATTATGGGAGTTAACTCAAAGTCACGAAATTTGAAGACAGTCCTAGCAGGGTCCCAAAATTTCAACAGCGATTTAATCAAATAGCGATCCAAAATAATGTATATCAAATACGTTAACCCTCCTATAAGCCGAGTAACATCAATAGCATGATCCTGTTTAATGTTTCCCTACCATCTCCAAAGCCTGTGATCTACGCTCACTACCATTTGAGTATTTGCAAAGTTTGGGGATGCCATTATGTTTTTTGCACACAATCAAAGAAAAGAAAAGTTCTAAACTTAATTTTAACAAGTTTTAAGCTTGGATTAAACTATCATGACCACATAGACACATAATATGCATATTTCGTCTTGGAGGGTGATTGGACCCTCTAAACTTAAATAGGGTGGCTACTATTGTGTAGTTTGACTCCCGAAGGGTCAAACTAGCTAGGGCTTATCCATGCATGACCTACACTTTGGGGTGGATAGCTCTACCCTAGATTTCTAGAAGAGTAGGTTAGACATAGATTGGGTATTCCTATGTGAGAAGCACATGGTCTAACGGTAGTAAGACTATCCATCATTCACCACGCAAGCGCTTACTCTCTAAAATTTAGGTTTGAAGAGAAGGCGGAGAAGTGCAAAGGCACTACATCACCATAAAAGAAAAAAAAAGAAGAAGGTCCCAATTGGGGGGAATGTATGAGCGGAATGACAGTTTATCAAAGCGGTAACATTTAGCAAGTATTTAAACAAATAATTAAAGCAGTAAATAAATTAAAGAAGCAAACAAAGGGAGGGAAGTTAGAGGGAATAAAGGAAGGTAGAGGGATGTTAGAAGGAATAAAGTAAGGGGAGTTAGAGGGGAATACGGAAGGGGAGTTTAGAGGGATAAGGGAAGGAAAGAAAAGTTAATAAGTTAGTTAAAGAAAAAAATAAGGTAGGTAAATAATTAAGGAAGATAAGTAATTAAGGAAAGCAAATAATTAAGAAAAATAAGCAATTAAAGAAAGTAAATAAGCAAATAAGAAAAATAAACAATTAAGATAAGTAAATAATTAAGGAAAATAAATAATTAAGGAAGGTAAATAAACAAATAAGGAAAACAAATACCCATATAAAAAGAAACACTTTATGGTTAGAACCTCATATCCCCAGCAGAGTCGTTATTCTGACGCGCCCCATTTTTTCTCGTGAAAAGACGAAAACCTGGACGACACCTAATGATTGGGTGCATTAGGACACCATTCTAAGTCTAAATCTAAACCTAAGGCCAAGGTCAACCAAAGATTGAATAAGGGTTTAAGTTACCTTGAGAGGAACATATTAAGCACCCCTTGATGTCCGCAAAGGCGAGTCCCAACTATATCTCTTTATTTATGGTGGGGGAAAAGTTAAACGATTAAGGTCGCTTATTTTAGAAATCTTAAATCTAAGTGATCACGTAAGTATAAATAGAAAATAAGCAATCAAAGAATTAAGGTATCTTATTTTAGAAATATTAAATCCAAGTGATCAAGTAAGTATAAATAATCAAAGATCTAACTACCCCAAACATTTATAGAAGCACAAATAAGAGAAACTTTAAACTATGCGAGATTTGTTCCACTCGGATCAGTTTTACTCCTTTTAATTTTTAAAAGACAAAATTGTCATTTAGCTCGCATGGCTTATTTAAGCCTAAGGACGAAAATCAAGGTTTCGTTCCTATGAAGCGCGAGTAGTGGTCATCATTTCCGAAGGTCCTATATACTCCTAGGCCTCCTAAATTAATTTATTTATTAACCTAAAAGCATACTAAAGAAATGAAAAATTCTAACGTCTTCCTATAAAGTATTTAGCATCCCGTCTTATGGTCCAAGAGGCATTGGACTATTCTAATTTTAGTGGTTCTAGACTAAAGAGGAATCTAGGGCTACCTAAAGAACCTCGCGTCAAACAAAAATAAGTAAAATGAGCATTTAGCAAGTAAAATCTCAAGTATGCCTCCAAACAAATCATCTACCTAGCATGCTTGAAAACACAAATAATGGCGCAACATGTCATGTTAAGTGTATGCATCACAAAAATTTTCTTATAGGTATAATTTCCTAAGACTAGGCTAGGAATATCATTTATCATTGAAATTCCTATAGAGATGATTTTCTAACATAAAATTCCTATGAGCATGATTTCTAACATCTCAAAAGTTCGTAGAGGCATGATTTTCTAACATAAAATTCTTATAGGCAAGATTTCTAACATGTCATAAAATTCCTATAGGCATGATTTTCTAACATAAAATAGAATTCCTATAGGCAAGATTTTCTAACATAAAAATTCCTATAGGCATGATTTTCTAACATAAAATAAAATTCCTATAGGCATGATTTTCTAACATAAAATAAAATTC
>JAOTQJ010119751.1:0-10655 GCA_025642045.1 Solanum sejunctum
ATCATACTTTAAATGCATCATATATTTATTTTTTATTTTCTTAATTTTTAATTTAAAATAATAATTTTAATATGTTCAAATATCTTATGCAAATTATTTTAGAGTATATTACGTACGTGCTCATTTTTTCTTTACATAAAATTATTATTTAAAAATTATATCATTATATATTTTGTAATTATTAAATTAAATCGCAATCTAATCAATTCTTCTCCGATATGTTTAATTTATAGTTCTTTTAATTCAATTTTAGTTAACTTTTTTACAGTTTATTTCAATTCTTGTCAATTTCTTCAAATTTTCCTTTCAATCCTAGCACAATTAATCTATTTGTGGCTTAATTTTAAAAAGCCCAAATCCACTTCCATTTTTTATCGAACTTGGGTTATCCAATTTGCTTGGATCCGACCCATCCTAACTAATTCTGCCAATACCCTAAAAGCCCTATTCATTCTTCATTCTCCTCTCCTGAGGAGAGAAGCGCCGACCTATACTCTTCTTCGTCCGTCACGCTTCACCGGAGCACCTCTAGCCGGCGACCACCCTAGCCACTCTTTCCCCTCTCTTCCTCCTCTTTTCCGACAAAGTGTCCCCTTCGACCTCTCTCTCACCCTCACCCCACCTTCCTTTTCTCCTCTGTCCGGCACCCTCCACCGCCGGAGATCCACCAGTGACCCCACCAAGAACCACCATGGCCGCACCACCATTTACCTCGCCCCACAGCACCACCGGCGTCACACCTCTGTCCTCCACTCCTCCATAGCTGCTGACCCCAATCTCCATTTTCTCCTACGTTTCCAAACGGCGAAACGCCAGCAAAGCAGCCACCTAACGCCCTCCTTTTCCTCATCACCGATCTCCCCACGTCCGGCGAAGTCTAGCCGGAAGAACCACCAGACCATCTTCGCCCTCCATCTCCTCCCTTCACCTCCAAAACGCCACCCTAAATAACCGCCTCCTCGTCGGCAAACAACACCCAAAACCCCGAACCAAACCCAGAACTCGTCTCCACCATCTCTTCGCCGTTGACCTCCATAAAACGACCCTCCACCATTAACAACCCCTTTTCCGACCCCAAAACCCCGTCCAAAACCACCATACAGCCATCATAGAGCCGATGCCTCTCTCTCTGTCTCTCCGCCGCTGCATGTGGCCGGAAACCGAACTAAACGGACTTCTGATCTCCTCCGTCCGTCGGAAAATCCAATCCAGTGGCGGTGATGAATGCAGCCACAAAATTCAAATCTTAATTAATGGAATTTCGTGTTAATATGGCGTATTTTGAGGTAATGATTTGATACGATGCAGTGATCCAGCGATAATTGATTACAATTCGTTTGATTTTTGGTCCGCTATCCCTTCAATTTTGCAATTAATCATGCTTTACTTGCCTAAAATTAAATGTTGACATATCCTCACTTTTAAGTTGTTTTGGTAAAGTATTGCAGTAATTTGCTTGTAAATATGTAACTTTGCGTATTACTTTTTGGCAGATTTCTTTTTTACCTACAATATATTCATTATGGTAAGATTATTAAATTTGAGCTGTGAATTACAGATACTGATTAGTGATTTGGTCTATTTTTAGATGGTTTCCTTCTTTTTGTGCCTTATTTAATCTCATTTATTTATGGTAAAATTTTGATGATATTCTGATTTTGCTCTTAATTATTTGTTTTCCTAACGTCCTTTGATCCTTGTTTGCTATATAAACAACTCTCTTCCCACATTTTCAAGGGGTAGCTCTAAACAATCTACGTACTACTGCTATTACATTCCCCATCCTGACTTTCTGCTCTCAGTTTTCGACTCTTTGATTATTGGTTTACTATTGAATTTCGATCTATTATCTTTGGCATATAACACTTACTATTTTTTTTGGCATATAATATTTTGTTTTCTTTTTTAGCCGAAATTTGAAATCTAAGTGCAAAAATGTCAAGAGTTGCCTCGGGACTTGGGATGAATTCGGAGGACCATTGAAGATTTATATTATTTTTTTTATTATTGTATTTTATTTTTATTTGTGTAATGTTGTAATAATAAAAATATAGTGAAAAATAGGGATTTAGACAAAGGGGAGCGTGTGTTTGATATTCATGATTTTTATATACATATAGTTTTGACACGTTACTGGACCTTTTTTTTAAAAAAAAAATAACAAGTAAAAAATATTAATATAAAACTTGACTTTTTTTAAATAAAAATGTTTCTAGTAAAGTTTTAGTAAAATCTTTTAGTTAGAATTCTCCTTTAAATTTTTTGTTATGTTGCACGATCTTTTGTTTGCAATATGTTAGAATTGATAAAACCATTTGGTTACTTAGACACTGTCTTTTAAAAAAAAAAATCTAGTCATATCGAAAAAATCATTTTTTTAGCATATAGAAATCGTGCTTATATCATTTAATACTTTCTTTTAGTATGTTAATAAAATTATTTAAATTTGTAAATATTTTTAAGATCTCATCAAAAATCTGTCGGTCATGTCTTTAAAAAGCTTTTAAATAGAAATGTTAAATTGTATCACTTGTTTAGATTTTGTCAACACATCCCTCGTGCTTATGATTTTCTTTTAACATATATATATTCTTCATGCCTGTAGAATTTTATTGAATTTTAACACATCATATAGCCTAAAAATCTATTCTTTTTGGCATGTTTAAAGGATTTCTCTTTAAAATCTTTTGTTGGGTCTTAAAAAGCTTCTTATATTGTAATGCACACATACATTAAATTTTTTGCACTATTCGTTTGCTTGAAGAATGTTAATTGTTTGAGATAGGGGTAGACTTTTGGTTCTTCGATTTTTGATTTTGAAAAAGTTTGTATTATATCAAAATTTTTTGGTTTGGTTCGATTTTATTTGGTGTTTTTAAAATGATTTTTTGGTGCAAACTAATGAAAAATAAAATGAGGATAAAATCAAGGTATAATATATTTAAAAAATTTAAAATCATATTAAGTGATAATATGCTCTCATGGAACACTTATTGTGTGCTTAAAAAATATTTATCTTTATCAAGAACTTTCGCCTCTAACTATTGCTTTAGGAAAACATGCATATAGACATCCTTTACATGACATAAATTGACAAAAATATGTTTGAATTTCTCTTGGGAAATAATATTTCAAGTTTATTATATGAATTATAAATTTGTTGCTACTGTGACTTGTTTAATGAATGATTTAATTGCTAATTAATTTGTATGTATGTATATATATATATATAAAACTATAAAATTAGGATGTTCAAGATAAATGGATGTCAAGAAAAATGTTCAACTCATGACAAATCAAACTCTAGTTTATGAATCCTCTATTAACTGTTCAATGGTGCCAATGACAGACTCATGACTATGTCAAATCAAAATAAAATTAATCTAAGTCTAACTCTAGAAAGCTAGGTGAAACAAATCATGTGCATCATCCGAAGTCAAGAAGGACGTACCAATCAGCTGATGTGTGAAATAGATCTTCAATGGAGCACCTGTTAATGACCTCTAGTACCTATTTCTGCATTATAAAATGATGCAGTCTAAATGGACGTCAGTACGTGGAATGTACGAGTATGTAAAATGGTTGAACGAAATAGATATAGGTAGAATAATATCGAATAATGTCAACTCAATAATACTCAATTAGGATCTCAAATGTCTATTTAAAGCAAGAATAAAGAGTAGACACCAATCAATACCAATTCAATCCAATTAAATCAGAGTACTATCAGTATAGAACTTATTTGGGAGTTTCTCTTATCTGACCACAATCACTTATGAGCAAGTGATTGTACAACAATCCCGCTGATGTTGTCACAGTCGTTCTGTACTTGCCAGGTAAAGAATGAATCGGGTCCAACAAGTTCACTATTATTTTAGGGACTTCCAATCAAGAGGGAACATCTAATATAATGGTTCAATCCTTACCTATGCTTGGTGATGTAGTTAATGAGTTTGAGTTGGGCTTACTATTTCTCATTTCGATGCTCGATACTCCTCCCAAGACTCAAAGCTTATGAGACAATTTATCTCAATCAATCATATCAATTAGTCTCATAAGGACTCTTAGCATTCTGTTAGTTCTATCATAATCGAGCTTTACGGCCTATCAACTATCTAATCAACTCAATTCTCAACAATCTCTCAAAAGAGCTTAGATCAATCATTAGGAGGACAATCAATTAGACCAATCTTTAGAGTTAATTTATGAATACTCACAGGACCGTTAAGTTCTATCAACCTATCATCATGCTCACATACAATCTCAATCAATATTCTCAAATGAAGATTCTAGACTCAATCCCTATGTTCGTTGATGCAATTTTTTTATAAAATAACATATAGGATTTATGTAGTGACTTGTGAAAAATGTTTAATCAGTAAAATCAAGATTATGATAATCATCAAATTATGAAAATACACAGAATGTATAATTTACAAGAAAACATGCATAGTGACTCAATACATTTATCTGTCAATCTCTATCCATAAAGGGGCACATGGAAGAACAATTTCATATTTTAATTTCGCGTTACATACCTGGTATGGAGTCTTGACAATCAATCTTGTAAGAATATGTCATCAATTCTCTCGAACCCTTGCTCTACCTCCCTTCTCCTTAACCCTAGTCTTCATTAAAAGCTTAGAAAAACTTAAGAATGAGTTTTAAAACCCTGTTTATGCTCAAAATGACCTATATTGATCATGCTTTAAGTTTGAAAAAGGTTGAAATAAGTTTGGAATGCCCCTCACGAAAAATTAAGAAATTTGGCCTCGATGTAACAAGTTCGCATCGTGAACTTGGTCTATTTTAGGGGTTTTTCTCCAAAATTTTTTTGATTGAATTTTCTAATCTCGTAGAAAATATTGGGATCACATCCAAGTGTAAGTTAGGGACAAGTTGGCATGCGGGCATGTCACACACTTTTCTGGAATTACGTTTTCACATCAAAAAATTATCTTTCAATTCAGTTGCTCTAAAAATCAACCAAGACCACTTTCCCACACAACATTTTCTACTGATCATTTTTTCTGCCTAGGATCTGCCATCGAAGTTTTAGAAAGACATATTACGCCCACATCTCTCATCTAGGGGTCTTTTGATGATTTTATTGTGTGTTACATTATCTCTCACTTGGAATCATTTGTTCTCGAATGAAGAGTAAAGGTAGACATCAAGGCACGAATAATCAATTAAGACTTCTCTTGTCAATCAATCAACCAATCAAACTACGGCCCATCAACAATCTAGACAATTACTATTTAGACTCAAAAATAGACAAATCAACTCAGGGATAGACAAACCAACTCAAATCAAGAGTAAGGACATTACCTTCAACATTCTGATCATCAAGTATGAATAGATGCGGGAATTTAGCTTTCATATCCTCCTCAGCTTCCCATGTGGCTTCCTCAACAAATTGATTTATCCATAGGACTTTTACTGAGGTTATCTCTTGGTTCTCAATTTGTGAACCTGACGACCAAGGATTTGGACTAGAATATCTTCATAAGACAAGCTATCCTTCATGCAAATACTCTCAATAGGGATTACCAATAAAAGACCTCCCAATCATTTCTTCAACATCAAGATGTAAAAAATCGAATGAATCGCGTCTAGCTCAAAGGTAACTCTAACTTATAAGCAACCTTCTCAATGCTCTTCACAATATGATAGGGACCAATATAGTATGGACTCGATTTTTTCTTCTTCTCAAATCTCATGAAACCCTTCATGGGTGACACTTTCAAGTATACCCCATCACTCACTTTAAACTCTAAGTCTCTCTTTCTTACATCGGTATAGGATTTTTAGTGGCTCTAGGCAATTTTCAGCCTTTTTCTAATAACCTTCACCTCCTCCATCGATTGATAGACGAGATTAGGCCCAATCAACTCAACTTTACTAACTTCAAAACACCAAATTGGTGATCTATATCTTCTCATGTTCAAAGCCTCATAGGGAGCCATATGAATACTTGAATGGTAACTATTGTTATATGCAAAATCAATCAATGGTAAGTGGTCACCCAATTTCCTTTGAAGTCAAGGATACACACTCTCAACATGTCCTCTAATATTTGAATTGTACACTCAACTTGGCCATCTATTGGAGGATGAAAGGCAGTACTCAGATTTACCTTAATACTCAATTTTTTCTGAAAAGAACTTCAAAATTGGGATGTGAATTAAGCTCCTATGTCCGAGATGATGGACAAGGAAACTCCATGCAACCTCACAATCTCACGGATGAACAACTTGGCATACTTTCTATAGTGTCGATCATCTTAATCGCTAAGAAGTGAGAAGACTTAGTCATTCTATCCTCAATCACAGTCATGTTGCCTTCGAGACCTCGGTAGACCAATAATGAAATCCATATTGATAATCTACCATTTTCATTCAGGAATCTCAAAGTTTTGAGCCAATCCACATGGCCTTTAATGCTCAACTTTAACTTGTTGACAATTCGAGCACTTGGAAACAAACTCAGTAATATCCCTCTTCATTCCACTCCACCAATAGACTTTTCTCAAGTTGTGGTACATCTTGGTAAAGCCAGGATGAATGGAATATCTAAAGTTGTGGGCTTCAGGCATAATTTTACCTCAAACACCATCAATATTTGGAACACAGAATCTAATCAGGTATCTCAATACCCCATCTCCCTCTTTGGAGAAAACCATCACCTTCTGTTTGTGGATAGCCTCTTTCAACTGGAGTAGGACAGGATCTCAGTCTTGCATTTCTTTCACCTTTGCTACTAAAGATGAAGCAGACTCATTCTGGAAATTGACTCCCCTTTCATCGTTCTCTTCGAGTTAAACTCCCAATCGAGTCAATCTATGCACTTCCTTAGCCAACTCTATCTTTCCTTTCTCCACATGGGCCGTACTACCCATTAACAACCTGCTAAGAGCGTCGACAACAATGTTAGCTTTACCTGGGTGATAGAGAATGCTTATGTCATAATCCTTGAGCAACTCTAACTATTTCCTCTGTCGTAGGTTGAGCTCTTTCTAACTGAAGACATACTGCAGGCTCTTTTGGTGAGTAAACATAGCCACATGTACTCCGTATAAGTAGTGGTGCCAAATCTTAAGTGCAAATACCATCGCTACCAACTCAAGATCATCGGTTGGATAGTTCCTCTCATGAACCTTAAGTTTTCTAGAAGCATAATCTATCACTTTCCCCCTCTACATCAACACATAACCCAATCCAGTTTAAGTGCATTATAATATATCACAAAGTCTTCTGTCCCATCAGGCAAGGTTAAAATTAGTGCAGTGGTCAATCTTTTTTTCAACTCTTGGAAGATCTTCTTACATTTATTGGACCACTAAAACTTAGCTTTCTTCTGAGTCAATTTAGTCAATGGTGAGGATATGAAAGAAAATCCTTCAATAAATCTACGATAGTAGCTGCCAACCCTAAGAAACTTCTTATGTCAGTCGGAGAGGTTGGTCTGGACCAGTTATTAACCGCTTCTATCTTTTGGGTGTTTACTTGAATGTTATCACCTGAGAAAATATTGAAACACTCCAAAAAAATATGCTTCGGAATGTCCATAAACATAATTTCTATATATCTCAAAATTCATGCATGATATTGAAAATTCAACTTTATATTCTCGATCACGGGAAAAAATTGAGTGGTAAATGGGTATAACTTGGATTTTAGAGGACCCATATTAAAAAATAATTTTTACTAATTTATGATTTTCAGAGAGCATCTACGCCCTGCCGTGATGCACCAAGGGCGTGGGTCAGTGTATATTCTTCCTTCGCATTTGGTCCACGTCGCAGACCAGACATGGGCCAATGTAAGTTTTTCCTTGATTTTTCTATTTCGTCCAAGGGCATTGGGGTCATAGCCCCAAGCCCACTTAAACATGAAATCACTCATACTTAGCCATTTTTCAACTCTATATCACTCAAAATCCTCACAAAAACCTCTTCAAAACTTAACCAAATATCTCATTTCAAATTCAAGGATTCAAGCTTAACTTTGGAAGTCAAGGATTCATCTCAAGCTTTAAGTTTCCTTCAAGCTCATCACAAGAAACCCCAATTTGAGGTATATGTGTTTCATCTTTAGGTCCTTTCACCCTTGGAGCCCAATCTTTCTTTTTACGAAAATTGAATGATTTCAAGTTGTATTACTTATGGGTATCTCTTATGATGAATTATAAGCATAAATTTTGTTGGGGTTTTATAAAATATTGATTGATTATGCATGACTATGTATTTCAAGCTTATACCATGATTTGATTATATCTATTGAAACTATGCATGTTTTGAGCTAGGAAATTATGATATATTATGAGCTTTTATGATGGATTTCAAGATACCCTACATGAAGGTTTTACTACATATTGGTGGGCTGATTTGCATCAAGTTTTTTCATCTTATTTCACTCTTGAATTGCATGATTTTGAACTAGTATCATGAACCCATCAAGTGTTTGAGCCAAGTTAAGAATTCTCAAGCTATTGATGATCTATTATATGATTTACAAGTAAAGTGACTTCATTATTATTAAGGGCTTTGAAGCATGTATTGAATTCATGAAAAGTATCTATGATTTTACAAGTATCAAGTTGAGCCTTATTTTCAAGATTTTTACCTCTTGTGAGCCATTTCATGTTAAAGCAAGTGTTCATGTATTATTATTATCTACTCTTATGTTCAAGTTAGGCTCACCATTAGAGGTCAAATATGTTTATGAGCTACTAAAGTCATGTTCTCATAAGCTATTCATGTTATGATTAAAGTGTGACTATTTCAAGTATTCTATGGGACTAGACTTAACACTGATGGATGGAATGTTGGTGTGGAATATCTTCCAATGTCCATACTCCTTTATCAAACTATGTGCCAACATAGGATTATACTTTACCCTTGATATTCTAGTGGATCCATCTAGTGCACTTTATCACGAAATCCTTTTCGAAATGGATTATGTTCCCGTAAGGAGGGTTACTTCATACAAATGGGTCATGTTCCCGTAAAGTAAAGTATGATTTACCTTGGCAAGTAGACTACCTCTTTAAATTTTAAGTTTTCACTTGGACTTACTCATGTCGGTCTTTAATAAGCATTTTTTATTATGAGCATTAACCATGCATGCCATATTGAGAGTACATATCTATTGTTATGATTATGCAGTTTAACTATATTGGCTTATGCCTTGTTGCATTGCATCTCACATATTTAGTACATTCAAACGTACTAATGTATACTCTATACCTACATGATATTAACATGTAGGAACTAGAGAACCTTTTGATCATCCTCCACATGGCTAGTTGATACTTCAGAGATATGTGTTGGTGAGTCTTCAAGTCCGAGGACACTATGTACATTATTTTTGCTATTTTAAGACTTCTTTATGTCGAACACTTGTTATTATGAGGGTGAGGCCGAAGAGTGTCTTGGCCCCTGCTCTATTCCATGTTAGAGGTGTTGTTGGATATTATGATGTACTTATGCTTGAGCTTGACTCTTTTATGCTTTAATGATTATCAAAGACTTCCCTTAGTCCCACTTTTCTTTTATTATATTTCTTGTTGTTGTTTATTTTGCTTCCACGACCAAGGATGTGTGATTGATATGCTAAGAGACTTGTTTGGGTCCCTTCAGGTTCCCATTCACTGTATAACTTCTAGGCCCTAGGCTTGGGTTGTGAAAAATATGGCCTAGAAAAGCCACAAACTTGAGCCAAAATTCACACTTCGAAAATTTTGCATATAGCTCATGGTCTTTGAGAGTCTGGAGGACAATTCTAAGGTGATTGACATGCTCCTCCTCACAAAATGTCATCGATAAATACAATCACAAACATGTCAATGTACTGTCTGAACACTCTGTTCATCAAATCTATGAAGGTTGCAGATGCATTAGTCAACCCAAAGGACATGATCAAAAACTCAAAATGCCCATATCTTGTAACACCCCACACACTACTAGTACAATTCAAATAAAATATGACATAGTTTGGTCAAATTAGCATTAATTTTCAAAAGTGCTTGAATCTCGTGTTAATGGGCTATATGTGCGTCTAACGCTTAAGAAGGTCGAGTATATACATATTTTATATCGAATTAAGTAGATTACAACCTTAAATGAAGTAAGAGAATTGAGGTGCTGGTAGGACTTAGGAAGCTAGCAGGTGAATCACCTACTTGCTTAGCTTAAATTTGCAAGCTAAACGGAGATGAGGCTCGACATTGAATTTGTCCAAGTTCGATTATGAATAAAGTCCGTGTTAAGGGTGTAACTTTGGCCTATATTTTAGTATCATAAATAGTCTATATGATCAACCAAAGGAGAATATTAAAAAGTGTCAAAATACACCATAATCCACTTGGCTAATTGGACTCAAAACTAAGTGTCACGACCCGAAATTCAGGCATGATGGCACTCGTCTTATCTCTCCAGGACAAGTCAGCCTACAACCCAACTATAACATTAAAAATGTAGAATTATAAAATAAAATAAAAGTTCAATTACGAACAATAAGTCAAATTAATAAAAATCAACCAAAACCTGGTTGTCACGTGCACAAGCTTGTAATGTATTACAATGGATTCGAAAGAAATCACAAGTATCAAATGATATTGTCTCTAGAATAGAACAAAATCATAAGTAGGAG
>JAOTQJ010119772.1:0-10655 GCA_025642045.1 Solanum sejunctum
AGCCGAAAAAATGAATTAGTTTGGTTTGGTTTGATTTTTAGGCATTTATGCCCACCCCAACAAAAAAATTAAAAAAAGGTTAAATTTTTTGCGCCCTCACTGACATTGAACCGAAAATCAAATTGGTTTGGTTTGGTTTAATTTTTTAATTTTTTGGTATTTATGTCCGTCCCAATAAAAAAAATTTAAAAAGTTAATTTTTTTCCCTCCCTCCCCCTACCGATACCAAATTGAAAAATCGAATTAGTTTGGTTATATTCAATTTTTCAATTTTCTGGTATTTATGTCCATCCCTATAAAAATTTAAAAAAGTTAATTTTTTTTGCCCCCTACCCCACCCCGACACGAACGAAAAAATTGAATTAGTTTGGGTTCATTTGATTTTTTAATTTTTTGATATTTATGTTTACCCCAATAAAAGATTAAAAAAATTTGTCCCCCCCACCCCCACCCCGTCACCGAACTGAAAAATTAAATTAGTTTGGCTTGATTTAATTTTTTGATTTTTTAGTATTTATGCCCGCCCCAATAAAAAAAAAATTTTTGCCCCTCCACCCCGACATCGAACTGAAAAAATAAATTAGTTTGGTTTGGTTTGATTTTTTGATTTTTGGTATTTATGTTCGCCTCAATAAAAAATAAAAAAAAATATTTCCCCCCCACCCAAACCTCAACATCGAACTAAAAAAACCTGATTAGTTTGTTTTGGTTCGATTTTTTAATTTTTTGGTACTTACGTCTACCCCAATAAAAACTTAAAAAATCGTTAATTTTTTTTACCTCTCCCCTTCCACGGTCCAAATTTTCTTAAGAAACATAAAAAAAATCATACACACAAAAACTTTTTTCAAGAAATTAAGAATTTTTTATTATGAGTTAGGGATCTATAAGTCTATATGAGTATTCATATTTTATCCATTTTGACTATATTTGTATGAACTCTTAAAATAGATCAACCCATATTTACCCATTTAGAAGATATGAGCGATCCATTAGAATAAATATGAGTAAAATGAATTTCTTTTACCTTATATGGAATGAAATTGTCACCCCTCTTATAACCACAATTTTGAAGGCTTGAAGAGATATCTCTTGTAACCCAAGGGGACTGGACCTAGGATTCGCATCGAATCTGAACCAGCATAAAACATCAGGTATTGAATTTTCTTTTATGCACTTTAAATTTTTACAACCTTACAGAAAATATTCCAGTCGACTACTTACTATAGTTGACTTTCTAAGTGCAAGTTCAAATTGAAAGAAAGAAAGAAAATACAATTCACCTTTCTGCCCCCCTCCCTCCCTCTTGCATTTTCAAAGACCACCAGAAATTACATGTGCAATGCTAAGTTCTTGACTAAACCTTACAAAGATAGAATTGTTGAACAACCAAAGATAAGAATATTTAAATTTTAGCAGTTGATCAGAAAAGAGCTAAAAGATCATGTTGAAAAGACCACTGCAAGGAGAGCTAGAGGAAAAATATTGAAACGCATTATGGGTGATTATGTGTTAGAGTTTGGAAGAATATTCGATTATAGAGATGAAATGTTAAGGACCAATCCTGGCAGTACTTTTGTTGTGAAGGTTGATGATTCTGAGTAAAGTAGCAAACTGGTATCTCAAAATTTTTATATTTATTTTAATTCTTTGAAAAAAAATCTTTTCTAGGTGATTGTAGAAAATATTTTGGTTTAGATAGTTATTTTTTAAAAGGAATAACTAAAGAACAATTATTGTGTGCTACGGCTAAAGATTACAATAATCAGATGTTATCTATTCCTTGGGCTGTAATAGAGTATGAAAATAAAAGTACTTGGACATGATTTTTGAATCTATTGATACATGATTTAGAATTGGGAGATGGCAGAGATTACACAATCATATCAAATATGCAAAAAGTATCATCTCTTACTATACTTTTTTTAATTTAACTTTTTGTATTCAATAATTTAAATAACTGTGATTGAACATTTTTAGGGACTTCAATCAGCACTACTGAATCTTTTAACCAGAAGTGGAGTATAAAATATGTGCAAAACAAATCCTTGTAGATTCGGCAAAAAATTGAAAAGGTCTTCAAAGAAGGAATCAGTTCTAAAAATGTGCAAAAAGCACATTTGAAGGAGAACTGGAGGCAAATCTGGCACAAATGAAATTGTTAGATAACAAGAAAATTGTTGAAGATTTACTCTATTACAAGGTGCAATCTTGGTGTAAAGTGTATTTTAGAATAGATGTTAAGTGTGATAGCATAAACAATAATGTGTGAGAGTTTCAATGCATGGATCTTAGGTACAAGGGATAAAATCATAATTATCACTATGCTTGAAGAGATAAGAGTGAAAGTAATGACTAGAATAGGTCAAATGAATCAATTTGCAGATATATAGTTGACTAATATATCTCCAATGCCATTGAGGACACTAGAAAATAATGTAGAGAAATCAATGAAATATAATATTGAGTTCAATAGGGAGAGAGGATTTGAAGTTACAAATAAAATATGCAATTTTAGGGCCTGGATGCTCAAGGAAATACCTTGCCCACATGCCATTTCTATCATGTTTTATAAGAAATGGGAACCAATTGACTTTGTTGATAGCTGCTACAGTAAGAAGACTTATCTGAGAGCCTATTGTCATTTTCTCCAACTAGTCACCAATATGAAAATGTGGCCTAACTCCACAAACCCTCATCTTGAACCATCAGTTGTTAAGTCAATGCTAGGCAGGCCATAAAAAAGTCAGGAGAAAAGAGGCAAGGGAGACAAAAAAAATATGGCAAGTTGTCAAAAAAAGAAATTTTCATGACTAGTACCTATTGTTATGGTAAAAATCATAACAAGAGAAGTTGCCCTTTAAAGGTATGTATTTATAAATTTTGTGACTATTTTTTAATTTATAATTATTTAATCATAACAAGTAAATGTGACTATTTTTAAAATTTATAGGCTACTGCTAGCCCGAACGATGTTACTGACCCAAGCAATGTTGCTAACCAAATCAATGTTATTGGCCCAAGCAATATATTGTGGGTCTTAGCAATGTTGCTAGCCAAAGCAATGTTGGTGGTCCAAGTGATGTTCCTTTTGGACCTTTGAGGGCAAGGGCCAGGCTAAGAAAGCAAACTAGTACTTCTGAAGGCCCAAGCAATGTTACTAGTCAAAGCAATGCTGATGGCTCAAGTAATATTTTTGTTGGACCTTTAAAGGTAAAGGGAAGGTCAAGAAAGCACACTAATATTACTGAAGGCCCAAGCAATGTTGCTAGCCAAAGCAATGTTAATGACTCAAGTAATATTCCTGTTGGACCTTCAAAAGTAAGGGGAAAGCCAAGAAAATAAACTAGTACTACTGAAGCACCTCCTAGAGCCAGGGGAAGGCCAAAAAGGCCAACACCTACTTTTAAAGTTGTTGAAAATTGTGTAAGAGGCAGAGGAAGGCCAACAAAGATACTTTTTGATGGAATGAGAATGCTAATGTCCAGAAGGACTTCATTTGCTGAGTGATTTGAAAATCCAACTAGTTATCAAACATCTATTGTAACTACTCCATATGTTGCTTCTCAATCTAGTGCAAAAAGCTGCAATGCACCAACTCCATCTAATAGACTAGTTGAAGCACCTAGTAAAAGGCCTAGGATAGTTGGGATGGGTATTTTGTTGCTGAAGACGAGTTTACGACACATAATGTAAGTACTAAAAATTAGAGTAAACTTTTAAGTTCTCAGTACAGTTTACTCATTATCTTGCTTTGTCTATAGCATGGCCTGGCAAGTGGTAGGAAAATACATATGAAACGCCCCAAAAAGTGTCCAAAAATGTGAAAAAATGCCCATATTCATAATTTTCATATATCTTAAAATTCGTGCATGATATCAAAAATTTAACTTTATATTCATGATCAGGGGGCAAAATTAAGTGAAAAATTAGTATAACTCCGATTTCAGAGTAACTACAGTAAAAATTATTTTCTAAAATTTACGAAAAATAGTAAGGATCCGCGCCCCTGGTGCGACGCGACTAGGGCGCGAATCAGTGTATTTTATTGCCATTTTTTCCTATTTCGGTCTAAGGCCTTGGTCTCTTGGGCTTATGTCCTCCCATGTGTAAAAATATTTGTACTTAGTCATATTTCAACCCCATATCATTCAAGACATTCCCCAAAATCCTCTCTAACACTTAGCCAAATATTTCATCCAAATTCAAGTATCCCAAACTCATTCCTGGATCTCAAGGAATTCATTCAAGCTTTAAGTTTTCATTCAAATCTTCATCAAGAAAATCCCCAAAGTTGAGGTATGTAGGTTTCAACCATTGGGTACTTTCGCCGATGGTGCCCAACTTTCCTTTTTATGTAAATTGTATGTTTTCAAGTTAGATTATCTATGGGTATATCTTATTATAAACTTTATTATAAACTATATTTTTGTTTCATGAAATGTTGACTATTTAAGCATGTTTTGAGCTATGAATCTATGATCTATTATGAGAATTGATGAAGGGTTTCAATGTATCTTTCATAGGGGTGTTACCAAGTGTTGGTGGGTTGATTTACATTAAGTTTTCTCACATGATTCCACTCTTGAATTGCATGATTTTGAACTAACATTACACACCCACAAAGTGTTTGATAAAATATCTGGTTATGGATTTTTAAGTTATTGAGGATCTGTTGTATGGCTTATGAGTCAAGCGACTTTATAATGATGAAAGGAATGTTTATATGTGATGATTTTATGAAAATTATCTATGGTATTGCAAGTTGACCACATCTTGTTGAGGGGGTGATATACCTCAAACACCCCCGTACTACCATATTGAGGGGTATATACTTCAATCACCTTGTCGGGGGGTGGTAAGCCCATACTAGCATATTTAGGGGTAGATACCTCAATCGCCTTATTAGGAATTGTTAAGCCCATACTACCATGTTGAGAAGTAGATACCTCAATCGCCTTGTCAGGGGGTGAGAAGTCTGTACTACCAATTGAGGGAGTAGATACCTCAATCGCCTTCCAAGAGGATGGTATGCCTTGGATTCCAAGTACTAGTTTGCTTGTTCTAAGATGATGATCTTTTTCTACACATATATTATGTTCTATACAAGCATATTTTACTTCAAGCATTGATCATGCATTCCAAGCTGTTAATATACTATCCTTTGTTTATGATTATGCATTTTAACTATATTACCTATCTCTTGTTGCATTGAATATTATATACTTAGTACATTCAAACGTACTAATGCATACTCTATGCCTACATGATGTTACCATGTAGGAACCGAAGCTCCTCACGATCATCCTCCGCATGGCTAATTGTGATATCTTGAAGATAAGCTTTGGTAAGTTCTCAAGTTCGTAGACACTAGCTATACTACTATTGCTTATGTTATTTTTTTATGTTGAACTCTTGATACTATGAGGGTGAGCCCGAAAATTATCTTGGCCCCCGCTCAAGTCTATGTCTAGAGGTATTGTTGGACAAGTGATGTAATTATGCTCGTTATTGACTCTTGTTTGTTTATGGTTATCTAAAACTTCTCTTAGTCCCTTTATCCTTATTTTTACTCTTTTGTTATTATTTAATTACTTTCGCGACCAAGGATGTGTAAATGATATGCTAAGAGGCTTGTTTGGAGTCTCTTTGGGTTCTCATTCATTGTGTTACGTTTAGGCTCTAGGATTGGGTCGTGACAACATACTGGTTCAAAAAAGCTTATTAGATTAGCTACTATTACTGAGAACCTTGGTTACAAACCAAGATCTGGAATAAGGCGGAGGGATAAAGCAGTAGTTACTACATCATAGCTTGAAGAGATGAGAATGAACAAAAGGAAAAGGATGTCTTCTTTCTAATCCAAGGAGCCATAAAAATAACGCTAAAATATTGGTAGTTTTTGAGAATATGTGAAGATGGTTGCTTATTGATACTGTTAAGATGTTAATAGTTATGTTGACAAACAAACTAATGCAATTTAAGATATTTGTGAAGTCATGTACTTATGTTGATCTAAAAAAATAACTTTATGGCACATGAACTTATGATGATGCTCTTGTTTTATATGAAGGAATGTTTGGTGATGCATAACGAAGGCGATGCCGTTGCCCATATTAAACTTGCCAAAGTAAAAGATGATCACCTTTCTCATGGATCTATAGTGAATGTCCATCATCTGGGATAAGAGTTGCCAGGACATGCTGTGCAACTATCCTACGCGGGCAACTTAGTTTTATGGGTTATAGTAGATATATGCTCACTCCCAACTCAGTGCTCGATACTCCTTTCAAGACTAAAACATGCTCAGCTCATCAATCAACTTAAATTTCAGTGTTCAGTCAATCGACTCAAATCTCAACCTCATTAGGTCAACTCATCTCAGTTTCTCATCAAATTAGTCAATCAGGGAAGTCAATCAAGCTCAACTCAAACTCAAATGATCATTTAGACTCACCCTATAATGCAAGCAAGATACATAATAAAATAGATGATGAAATGCAACATGCTTCTCATGCTTGACTATGCTCAAGTCACTCAACTCATACAATCAAAATCAAACTCAAACCTTAACTCAATTCATGCATAGGTTTTATAAAGATCATTCAATTTAGGGTTCATGATACCAAGTATAAGATATTTATGTTAATCCCATATTTGTAGTCAAGCAACATGATAATTGTCTCATATATTATCATAATCATAATAAATGTTGAAACCCAATAATTGGTTCATAGGGGTTTCAAAACTCAACTCTTTGCTCTTAATTTCTACTCAAATAGGTGAAAAGGTGTGTGAATGAACGTATTTCATACTTTTGTAAGTCTTACATACCTGGAAATAGAAGAAGCAATCAACTTCAATCGATCCTAGTGCTAGAGTTAGAAACCCTCACTCTTCTCCCTCATATATATATCAGTTAAATATGATGGAGCTGGCTGAAAATGATGTGAAGTGATTTCTTTTGATGAGTATTTATGTTGATATAAAATGAACATACTTTCATATAGTGACTACTAAGCACACTGCTGTAGTAGAAAAGAAAGAGTAATAGAGTATCTATTAAGAGGTAGAATCATATCCATAAATTGTGAAGTCAGAAGTGAATTTGGTCAATTCATTAACTAAGAATTTTTGGTAAATATTACAATATGAAGCTTCAACGAGAATTGGACTATTGTCAAGTTGTGTATTGAACATGATAGTAACTCAACTTATGTGATTGGAGATCCCATGAATTAGGTTCATATGAGTAATAACAAGTCATTATTCGATTTTGTGCACTATAAACTTTTGTTCCATCTTTGATCTATTATAGTGTGCATATAGTGCAAATCTACAAAGAAGTGAGGTTAGTTTTCAAATCCATTACCATATCCTTTATAGGTGATGTATTGCTCTGCAGAATACACTTGATGGATGGACCTATACGAGTGTCGAGTGAGTCATTCCTATGAAATTGTGAGATATTTTTAAAGCACTCATGAATACAAGGATATTGCATGGCCTCTTAGTGCAAAATCGCGATAACAAAAAAAGATTGTGCGGGTATAATGTGATAACGAACTTACAAAAGAATTGTTGGTTCATAGAAGTTCTAAACTTCACCAATTATTCTGCAAGTTTAATCTTATTTTATCAAGGTTTGGTTCATAGTCTATGAGACACTAGATTCGACGCATTGTATTCATATGAGGAAATCCAACAAAATATTTTTTATTTTATTCTTATTATTCTTTTTTGATATATAGGGGATTGTTGATAAATTATTTTTATTAATATATTTTATAATATCTCTTTTTAATTAATTTGATCGAAAGAATAATTATATTTACTAGCCATAATTAGAGAGTATTAAAGTTATATAACTTTGGTCAATAACAATGACCAAAGTTTATTTTGAAATTGGGGTGACTTAGGAAGAGTTATTGTATTAATGGAGATGGAATCTTACATCAGTTTCTTTGCTTTGAAATGGCATTTTATTCAAAGAGACCATTGGTTGATTTTTTTTTAATTATGTGAGTTCATTATGAACTTGTGTTGGTGGGGTGTAGAAGAGAGCACTATTTTTCTAATTTTCTTTCTATTGTTAGGTTTTCTTAAAAGTAATCTTTGTTAGTTATGGTTCCTAGCGTTTGTTGAATCCTAAGGGATATACCCACATCGAAAGAAATATCCTTAAGGACAATGTCATAGGCACACCTCAGGATTTGAGTTTTTTTCATGATTTTCAATATTTCACAACAGATATTGTGCATAACAACCCACTTTTCAATGGGTAAAAACACCCACCTCAAGAGGGTGATCGTCCACCTGCACAGAGGGCTAGTGTTGGTGTATGGAATATCATTGGACTTGATCTAAACACTGTGGATGTCATAGTCGTCATTATAGTACCACCACTGCCATCGGATTCTAAGTTCACTATTTCGAGTAGGTTATTGCAGATGCTACAAAATAGAGGATTATTTTTGGGATTATTATCTGAGGATCCATATGCTCACTTACATAATGTTGCATTGTTTGCAAAAGTATATGGGAAAATAAAACTTATCCATGGATGTCATTTGGCTACATGTTTTCTCATTGTCTCTTACTGGTGAGGCAACTATATGGTTATGTAAGCTCCCATGCAACTCAATTCTAACATGGGTAGAGATGAAGTAAACGTTCTTAGAGAGATACTTTCTACAGTCGAAGAAGCTGAAGCTCAAACATAGAATCACCAACTTTCAACAGACCCTAGGAGAGTCAATAATGCAGCATGGGAAAGGCATTTGTACGTTTTAACTTTATAACATGATAATCTAGGCAGTGAGCATGTTTTGACCTGCATATTTAAAGTCATTCAAGTTGCACCTCTTTGGCATTGGTTTTAGCTTAGTTTAATGTCGTTTTCTTTAAGTTTAAGTCTAGTTCTAAACCATGTGTTAAATATATTTGGTCGGTATTTTTGGAATGTATATTTGGAAGGTAAATATTTTGTTTATATTTTTGGAATGTGTATTTGGAAGGTAGATATTTTGTTTATATTTAGTTCCTTAGAATTAGTTTTATATATATTCGGACTTTGTATATTTTTTATGGTCAAGAATAATATTTTCCTTCTATTATGGTATCAGTTGCTTAGGGTTTGTCTTCTTGCTTTCGCTTGCCCTTCGCTACAGCTCTCTGTCCACCGCTCCTCCTCTCTTTCTTCTCTGTTCTTTCCTTTGTTTATTTCAGCCTCCAAAAAATATTGGATAACAAATCCTCGTTTTACCCTGCATTCACCGTCACCAACATTAAGACTAGTGTTCCCACTATTCTTGAGATGGAAAACGTTTCTTATTCTACGTGGGCAGAGCTTTTAAAAATTCACGCAAAATCATACAGGGTCCTTCATCATATTATCCCTTCTAAAACCAAGCCTCCTCCCCCTTCTACTGATGAAGCAAAAGCCCTTTGGTTGACCTTGGATGCCACGGTTCTATCGTGGATTTATTCTATAATTTCTAGGGACCTATTGCAAACCATAATCGAGCCCGATGTCAGAGCCATGGACGCTTGGGATAGATTACATGATATATTCCAATACAATCAATATTCTCGTGCCGTTTCTCTAGAACAAGAGTTCTCTTCTACTGCTATGGAGGACTTTCCAAATGCTTTTGCATACTGCCAACATCTTAAATCCCTTGTGGATCAATTAAAAAATGTTGGAGCTCCGATCTTTGACAGTCGTATGGTTTTGCAAATGGTCAGTGGACTTACCAAGCCTTCCCGTGGTGTAGGCACTTTAATTAGACAGAGAAATCCTCTACCCCCTTTCTATAAGGCTCGGTCGATGTTGATCTTAGAGGAGGCCGGCATGGCTAAGGAGGCAGCCATGGAATCCGCCTTGATGGCCACAATGCATGACAATGGTTCGGGTACTTCTGAGAAATCAGGTGGTTCAAAAAAGAAACACGGTGATGGTTCAAACTCTGGTGGCCAGAAAAAGAGTGGTGGTCGAAAAACTACTGGTGGTGGTCGCAGCAACTCAGGCTCCGGTGGTGGCAAAGGTAATCAGATGGGTGGATACTCTGGCTCGAGTGGATAGTCGGCACAACCCCCACAATGGCATCAGTATCCTTGGTGATGGCCTTGTCCCGTATCTCCCTGCCCTTATCCCACTCAAGGGTAGGCTAGGCCCCCTCCCATAAGGCAGGCCAGTTTATTGGGCCCAAGGCCACAACAACAGCAGGCTTTCGTGCAGCAGGCTCCTTTTCCTCCTTTTAGGCAGTCTGGTTCATACACTCCCACAGACATTAAAGTCGCAATGCACACTATGTCTTTGTAGCAATCTGATCCGGCTTGGTACATGGACACCGGTGCAATGTCTCATATGACTTTCTCTACCGGTTATCTCTCATCTTATTTTAATTTGAGCAATCATCCTAATCATAACATTATTGTTGGTAATGGTCATACTATTCCAATTCTTGGCTATGGTCAGTCTAATCTATCTTCCTCGCATCAATCCCTTTCCTTGAAAAATGTTCTACATGCTCCCAAATTGATCAAAAATCTGATTTCTATTATAAAATTTACTATTGATAATTCTGTGTCAGTTGAGTTTGATCCTTTTGGGTTTTCTGTGAAGGATTATCAGATGGGGAGGCCAATAATGA